>CATNWA010014741.1:585000-622500 GCA_951230385.1 Staurois parvus
TCTCATATCTTAGCTGGAGCCTGCGCCATATTGGGACTCCTCATCCTTATCTAGCTTCCGCATTCTTTCTAGGATGAGGGCTGTAATCTCACACATTATGAACTACCCAAGCCTCGCTTTCATTTTCACTTACTATGGGAACATAGCCTATAGCTCAGGTGATCAGCGCCGATGTTTATACCCTCCTGTGACGCAGAAAGTCACAGGGGGTGTTTAAAGTGGTTGTACTTACATACAGGTGAAACTCGAAAAATTAGAATATCGTGCAAAAGTTGATTTATTTCAGTAATGCAACTTAAAAGGTGAAACTAATATACGAGATAGACTCATTACATGCAAAGCAAGATAGTTCAAGCTGTGATTTGTCATAATTGTGATGATTATGGCTTACAGCTCATGAAAACCCCAAATCCACAATCTCAGAAAATTAGAATATTACATGCAATCAATAAAACAAGGATTGTACATAGAACAATATCGGACGTCTGAAAAGTAGAAGCATGCATATGTACTCAGTACTTGGTTTGGGCCCCTTTTGCTGTTTTTTTTTTTTTTGCAGCAATTACTGCCTCAATGCGGCGTGGCATGGAAGCTATCACCCTGTGGCACTGCTGAGGTGTTATGGAAGACCAGGATGCTTCAAAAGCAGCCTTCAGCTCTTCTGCATTGTTCGGTCTCATGTCTCTCATCTTTCTCTTGGCAATGCCCCATAGATTCTCTATGGGGTTCAGGTCAGGAGAGTTTGCTGGCCAATCAAGCACAGTAATCCCACAGTCATTGAACCAGGTTTTGGTGCTTTTGGCAGTGTGGGCAGGTGCCAAGTCCTGCTGGAAAATGAAGTCAGCATCTCCATAAAGCTTGTCTACGGAAGGAAGCATGAAGTGCTCCAAAATCTCCTGGTAGACGGCTGCGTTGACCCTGAACTTAATGAAGCACAGTGGACCAACACCAGCAGATGACATGGCTCCCCAAATCAACAGACTGTGGAAACTTCACACTGGACTTCAAGCATCTTGCAGTGTGTGCCTCTCCATTCTTCCTCCATACTCGGGGTCCTTGGTTTCCAAATGAGATGCAAAAGTTGCTCTCATCAGAAAAGAGGACTTTGGACCACTGAGCAACAGACCAGGTCTGTTTTTCTTTAGCTCAGGTAAGACGCTTCTGACGTTGTTTGCCGCTCAGGAGCGCTGGACAAGTGTGTGGTGGCTCTTGATGCACTGACTCCAGCCTCAGTCCACTCCTTGTGAAAGTCCCCAACACTTTTGAATAGCCTTTTCCTGACAATCCTCTCCAGGCTGCGGTCATCCCTGCTGCTTGTGCACCTTTTTCTTCCACACTTTTCCCTTCCACATAACTTTCTATTAATGTGCTTTGATACAGCACTTTGGGAACATCCAACTTCTTTTGCAATTACCTTTTGAGGCTTTCCCTCCTTATGGAGGGTGTCAATGATGGTTTTCTGCACAACTGTCAGGTCAGCAGTCTTTCCCATGATTGTGATTCCTACTGAACCAGACAGAGACCATCTAAAGACTCAGGAACCCTTTGCAGGTGTATGGATTAATTAGCTGATTAGAGTGGGACACTTTGAGCCTAGAATATTGCACCTTTTCACAATATTCTCATTTTCTGAGATTGTGGATTTGGGGTTTTCATGAGCTGTAAGCCATAATCATCACAATTATGACAAATCACGGCTTGAACTATCTTGCTTTGCATGTAATGAGTCTATCTGATATATTAGTTTTACCTTTTAAGTTGTATTACTGAAATAAATGAACTTTTGTACAATATTCTAATTTTTCGAGTTTCACCTGTGTACCCAATGAAGTGACTGGCCTCAGCTGATACACAGAGATGAAACAAATCCCTCTACACAAGTTGTAAATGTTTATCTGCAGTCTTCTCTTCTCTACAGTTGTTCAAAGTCCAAAATTTATACAGCTTGTCTGAGCTGTCAGAAAGCAAGAAGCAGGGAGATCAAGTTACACTGCACAAATTCCAGTATGGAAAGCTAAGAGCGGATTAGAGGGAAGGGACACACCCACCCCCTTCACATAGCACACAGGAAGACATCTGAGGCTGTCAATCACAGGCTGTGTGCTGGAGGTCTCTCCCCGTCACCTTTTTTCTTTTGGTGTCAGAAAAACTTGTCAAAAGTGATTCATGCTAATGGCGGATAGAAGTTGCACTTAATTGAGACAAGTACACACTAAAGCAGGATATGCTTTGTTCATATTTCATGTCTGTGGCTTGCAGTCTGAAGACCTACGGGGGGGGGGGCCTAAATAAGGCAAGCAGACACAGGAAGCATCTGTGAGATACTAGATGTCGCACAGCCGGGAGTCCAATTTGAGCCATAGCTAGAGCAAATAAAGGAACACTATGCATACTATGTAGAATTGTCATGCATAGAAGTTGATGAATTGGGAGTCACTAGCTCAGATAAGTGGAGTTCCTCTTTAAGGGGAACATAAAAGCAAACATTTTTTTTTTACTAGAAAGAAGAAGAGGTCCTTTGTCAAATTTTCACTTCTGTCTGATCCTGCTGGGGAAATTCATTCCTTATATTTCCTGGTGACCACCATCTCAGACAGAATAAAGACCAAAAATGTTTGTACTAGTCCTTCAATATGGTGGCTGTATTAGTTGTGTTTTTCTCAGGCTTTATTTCCACCTTATGATCCTGCCATAACACACTTCCTGCCTTGGGGTGACAACGCTCACTAATGAATACTGTACATCTATGGAGCAGCAACGTTGCCACCCGAGGACAAGACTACAGAACACTTTCTCTTCTCATAGCATTGGAGGAGGTGTTAATCTACAGAAAAAATGTAACTTATATCAGTCAGCAAAGGCAGAGAGCACAGAAAATGTTCAGCTCACTAGATTTCTGGCAGGATCAACTGTATTTTAAAAGGTACCTATTGAACAGGTATAGCAGAAAATACTGCACACCAGCAAGACCTGACAGAGTAAAAGCAGCCTCAGCCCAGCTCTGTCCAGGCAATGAACCCCCCCCCCCCTAACGAGTTTTGCTCTGCCCTCTGGCGGGCTTAGTCATGGACTCTCTGTGGGTGGGGCAGAACGTATCAGGGGCACGACCTGGATGGAGCTGGGCTGATGATGTTGGATCTTGCTGGTGTGCAGTACCAGGGGTTCCTTTCCTTCATATACCGCATGCATCCAGCTGGAAATTGCTCTTCCCAAGCCAGCACGCACAGTGGGAGTTACAGGATTTGGAACCTGGAGCCGCACCCTTAGCTCTTTTGGTGCGAAAACTCTTTCAATCTTATATTTAAACGTGTGCGAACCGCATGCCCGAAATGTACAGCAGACAGACGGCCCGTGCAGGCACAGCGACGTACTGGTACGTAGCGCGCATGCGCGCCACCCACCCTCTGTGATTGTACAGAGTCTGTTAATGATTCATGGCTGGGACCTGCTGATCGGCTCTGTCCAATCACAGCCCAGAGCCCTGTGTTGACAATCAACACAGGGCTCTGTACAGAGGAGACAATCTCTCTGTTTTTGCAGGGATGACAAATGAAGAGATCCATTAGTAAAAGCAGCACATAATACACACTTTACACATTGTTAGGCAAAAATTTTACCCCTTGATTGCCCTAGATGGTAACCCCTTCCCAGCCAGTGTCATTAGTACAGTGACAGTGTGTAGTATTTTCACTGTATTAGTGTCACTGGTGATGTCAGTGGCAGGTAGTCAGTCCCCCCAGCGTTAGTGTCAGATTACCCTCCGCACTATCACAATCCCATTATAAGGCGCTGATATCTCTCTCTCTCTTTTTTAAATCAAAAGATGTGACAGAATAAATTTTGGACAAAATTAATGAAGAAATTTGATTTTTTTTTTTTTATTGGCTATGTTTTATAGTACAAAGTACAAAATAAGGATTTTCCTTCAAAATCTTCCTCTTTTGCAAAAAATTAAAAATCCAGTGGTGATCAAATACCACCTAAATAAATTTTGTGTGGAAATAAAATTATATAAATTTGGTTTGGGTACAGTGTTGGCATGACCACACAATTACCAGTTAAAGCAGCACAGTGCTAAATAGCAAAAAATGGCCAGGTCATGAAGGGGGTAAAACCTTCCGATGCTCAGTCAACAGACCAAGAGGACGCAAATAGGGACGTCTGTCATTAGGGCTTACATACCCAAAACCTATACCTGCAATCTACTGCAAGCATTGTCCAAGTCTGTGGCATAACTTGCCAATCTTGACCTGTGTGGAGCAGCTCTTACACCCTCGCTTTTATTCACACCCATTCACCCCGCTGTAACAATCCTGTACATCAGAACGCCAACCCGCTGTGAATTTTAGAACTTTGTATATAAATCTGTGGACATTTGAAGGCAGGGGACTTTGGCCAAGTTAATTTCCAACTTCCTCAGTGTATCCGGTACACAGAATCCAGCAACGTGACGACTCCCTGCTTACTAAATGCTTTGGCTTTCCATGATTGTATCTTTCCTGTTAGGATAGTTAAATTTGTCATCTGAGAAGAGCTTTTTCAACAGCAGTGTTTACATGAAGATCAGCATTCGGTAAAATAGGCAGCTGCTGTAGCACAGCACCCAGATAAACAATGGAGACAGCGAATTGTAAAATAAATGTAAAATGAATGATCCATCTGTGATACAACCACAGCCAGGCCAAGGAGAGACAGTGGAATAACGTATATAGTCATTCTGCTCTAATCTTTCCCAAGTTGTTATAAACACTGGAACAACTCAAGCAATGCATTGCACAATTGGACTATGTGTGGGGCAAGGAACAGCCATTCCCAAGCTCAGGGCTGGTCAAAGTTTGCCAAGGAAAAACTCTTTCCACTGTACACACAGAGGGAATAAAATGAAGTATGAAGCCACACTGCCAGGTGATCGGTTTAAGAACAAACAGATCCTGCAATTTCCACCAAATCTGTAAAATAAAATTTAGCTAAAATATAAGAGTATGGCCAAGGTCTGGAGGTCCAAACAGTCAGCATCTGGCAACAGAAGCAAAGAATGGAAATAGTCATATGTATGAGGACCACTTACATTAGAAGCTAGGGTCATCACAAAGCTATCCCAAACCAAAGTGTTCAATATTTTGCATTTCAGTCAAGCAGGATAACACCTTTTGGCCGTACATATACCAATTATCAGAAGGATGAAAGGTATTTGTAGACATGGAGAAGAATGTTGCCTCAATTTGTCTCATCTGTAGGTAGCAGTAGACCCCAACGGATGCTTCCAGGTACTGTTCTCTGGCATTGGACCATCCATAGTCAAACAGTTTTTTTCTTGAGATGGATGCATGGAGTCTCTGGTTGTTCTTTCCATTCCTCCTCCTCCTAAAACATTGTTCAAATTTTTTTTGTTTTCTCGAGAGAACTAATTGTGGTTTTCATTCACTAAAGTCCATTCATTCCAAAATAGAATGTTGAAAAACTACATTTGGAAGTAATTTCGAACATTTGTCAAGCCTTCAAATGTGCCGAGAATATTTATACGAATGTTCCTTTAAAATCTACTGGTGTGGCCAGCTTAAGTTGCATGCTTGGCCCTTCTGAGCATGTATGTAAATGGAATAATTGCTTTTCAAATGACCGTTAATTGAGCAGAATTACCACTCTACACATAATGCTGAAAGTGGTTCTAAAGACAGAAGACATTTTACCTTAAAGAATTATCTGCAGCTCATCCCCCCCCCCCCAATTATACTTATCTGAGCCCTGATCTCGATCCTGTGCTAAGCCTGAGAGCAGCCCTTTCTCTCTTCACTGAATATCAAGGCAGCAACAGGAGCTATCGGATCCCCTTGCTGTCAATCACAGCCTGTAAATAAAGAGAGAGGGGGCAGGGTGGGGCCGAGCCATTCTGTGTCTGTCAATGGACATACACAGTGCAGCTTGGAAGCAAGCCCACACGAGTGCCATCATAGCAAGTAGCTTTCTATTGGGGCACTCAGAAGGGAAGAGCAGCCAGGAGCGCCAGCAGAGCACCGCAGAAAAGGAGGATCGGGGCAGCTCTGTGCAAAACCACTGCAGAGGGTAAGTATGACATTTAAAAAGAACATGTACCTTTAGAATCATTTTAAGCTGGCCATAGATGGATCAAAATTCATCCAGTTCAGCAGGGACCAGCTGAACCTTCAATCCATAGGTGGCCACTCACGCTCAACAGAAGTTGACCTAAAGATCAATTTCTCTCGAACGAAAAAACGTTTCTCGAACAGCAGCTATCTATGGCCAGCTTTATGATTAGAATAAACTGACCAAAACAGATTTGTTGGGCATTGGAAGGACAGTCCACCAAAATATTTTGTTTTAAACTGGGAAGCTAAATCATTCTCCTCTAGAATTAGGAATCCAAGTCTCAGCTTCACCAGGGCCCTGCACCCTATGAGGACATGCTTAGCACGAAATGCAACAGAGAGGCTACAGCATCTGGACATCTAACCACCACTGGTGGCCATCCTGAATTTTTGGTCAGTATTGTTTTTTGTTGATTATCACTTTCGAATTAAAGTTCATCAGAGCAATATTACACTATGTGGCGTCCCTTATTGGGCTCTCTTCGGGAGCACCACCTTCCGCAGTGCCTGCTTTAAAGGGGGACCCCTGATGTCTGTGATTGCTTGATGATTCTTGGAACCCTATCATTACGGGGAAGCAGAGGACAATGTGGAATGCAGCCTGACCAGAATGCTGATGACCTAGGGGTTTGATGAGAAAGGAAACTTTTTTCATGCGTATTTAATAAGCACTTCTGGTGAGTGGGCATTCTATTTATCTAACAGTCTTCACCTCTGGATTGTATATTATCACCACAGACAGGATCCTGCAAGATTTATATGATATATACCTTGTGATCTGGACGTTTTACTTTATTGTGATTATCAATTATAGTGTACATTGTGCCTTTCATAACAGTTTTGCATATTGCTCATAACATTTCAGTTGTCATTTGCACTATATTTCCTAGCGCTGCACCTTTTTATCTCTTTAGTCTTTTAGAAAGGTCTGTTGGTTACCTTTTTGGTGTTCTAGCGGCTTTTACATTTCATTTGAATACGTTACATTTAGGTAACGCTCGCTATACAGTCTATATCTTGTGCAATGATCCTTTAAATTTAATCCACACTATTATCCATTCCCATACCCATTTTATGGGCAGAGAACACAAACAATTCCATAAGACCGAGTTCTCCAAAGACAAAAGTGATTTCTGGCACATCCAAGCAATAACTTGATTCACTCACAAATTGACCAACTACCATGAAAATTGGTCCCAACGATTGCATCATTTGGGCATGTCTAGCACAACCCTTTCACACAAGATTACCTTCTCCCTTACTTACCCTAAGCAGCCAAGGTAAGTTTAACAAATGCTTGAGGCCAAATCCAAAATGTTGGAGCCAATTTCAAAGCAGAGGTGCAAAGCATTGTGACAGGTGAAAAGCCCATCACATATCAATCTCCATGCAGACTCTCTCACCCATGAAACACAGAGCCTGGTGTGACACTAGTGTCTTCCGACATTGTGCTACAGGTATGCGGAAACCTGAGAAGAGTTGCTTCAAAAAAACAAGAAATTCTATTCAGCCAAGTCAGCCGAGACTAGTTTACCGCAAGCTAAGACACGTCACTGCACCCAGCTGTCAGCCCCTATTTACTTTTGGTTGCTTGGAAAAATCCAGTGCCTTAAAATGCTAGTAATCGTGTGGAGATGACTGAATTCTCCGCATATCTGGTCGCTTGTGTACTTTCCCGTAAACAGACAATTTGAATAGAAGATTTCATTTGAAAACCCACAAAAGGAACACATGCAGGAAGACGGAATGACCCAGAATTCCTGAAAATTTTGCAAGAAGCCTTGATTCAGCATTACCCACGCTAGGGAAAAGAAAAAAAAAAAAAAAACCAAACACATTGCAGTTCACTGTGGAAATTATGATTTTCCAGATTGTTTCAGAAACCTATTTTTGGAGGGTGGGGGTTGGTGGTTTACTGGTAAATGAGGCCTACAAACTCAAGCCAAGAAACTAGTTTCATCAGAAGAACAAGATAAACCTGGCAAAGGTTCCAACTTTTCCCTGGTCTATGAAAACCAAAGTGTTGCTCTCTCAATTTATTGGAGTTTTTTTTTTTTTTTATCACTAATCGAGGGGGAAATCTGCCTAGCGGAGACAAACAACAGACCAAGCAAAAACGATGTGCAAATTGCAGTTTCATTAGTGACCACGTACTTAATTTTTTTTCATGAAAAAACAAAATGATGAATACCGATTAGTTGCGGTGGACTACTGCAGACTGAATAGAGGAAAATATACCACTCAAACGGACCTGATATAGTCACGGTGTATGGCCTCAACTGGCGCTGCCCCACCATCCAACGGGGATTGGACAACACATCAGGAGTGTGGCTGGAGCAGCGCCAGCTGAGGCTACAAACTGTGACATATACAGTCAGTCCATAAATATTGGGACATTGACACAATTCTAACATTTTTGGCTCTATACACCACCACAATGGATTTGAAATGAAACGAACAAGATGTGCTTTAACTGCAGACTGTCAGCTTAATTTGAGGGTATTTACATCCAAATCAGGTGAACGGTGTAGGAATTACAACAGTTTGCATATGGGCCTCCCACTTATTAAGGGACCAAAAGTAATGGGACAATTGGCTTCTCAGCTGTTCCATGGCCAGGTGTGTGTTATTCCCTCATTATCCCAATTACAATGAGCAGATTAAAGGTCCAGAGTTCATTTCAAGTGTGCTATTTGCATTTGGAATCTGTTGCTGTCAACTCTCAAGATGAGATCCAAAGAGCTGTCACTATCAGTGAAGCAAGCCATCATTAGGCTGAAAAAACAAAACAAACCCATCAGAGAGATAGCAAAAACATTAGGCGTGGCCAAAACAACTGTTTGGAAACATTCTTAAAAAGAAGGAACGCACCTGGTGAGCTCAGCAACACCAAAAGTCCCGGAAGACCACGGAAAACAACTGTGGTGGCAATGACCGAAGAATTCTTTCCCTGGTGAAGAAACACACCCTTCACAACAGTTGGCCAGATCAAGAACACTCTCCAGGAGGTAGGTGTATGTGTGTCAAAGTCAATAATCAAGAGAAGACTTCACCAGAGTGAATACAGAAGGTTCACCACAAGATGTAAACCATTGGTGAGCCTCAAAAACAGGAAGGCCAGATTAGAGTTTGCCAAACGACATCGAAAAAAGCCTTCAAAGTTCTGTAACAACATCCTATGGACAGATGAGATCAAGATCAACGGTACCAGAGTGATTTGAAAGAGTATGGAGAAGGAAAGGAACTGCTCATGATTCTAAGCATACCACCTCATCAGTGAAGCATGGTGGTGGTAGTGTCATGGCGTGGGCATGTATGGCTGCCAATGGAACTGGTTCTCTTGTATTTATTGATGATGTGACTGCTGACAAAAGCAGCAGGATGAATTCTGAAGTGTTTCGGGAATATTACTGCTCATATTCAGCCAAATGCTTCAGAACTCATTGGACGCCTTCACAGTGCAGATGGACAATGACCCAAAGCATACTGCAAAAGCAACCAAAGAGTTTTTTTAAGGGCAAGAAGTGGAATGTTATGCAATGGCCAAGTCAATCACCTGACCTGAATCCGATTGAGCAGCATTTCACTTGCTGAAAGACAAAACTGAAGGGAAAAGAACAAGCAGGAACTGAACACACAGTAGAGGCCTGGCAGAGCATTACCAGGGTTGAAACCCAGCGCCTGGTGATGTCTATGCGTTCCAGACTTCAGGCTGTAATTGACTGCAAAAGGATTTGCAACCAAATAATTAAAAAGTGAAAGTTTGATTTATGATTATTATTCTGTCCCATTACTTTTGGTCCCTTAATATCACTGGGAGGCACATATGAAAACTGTTGTAATTCCTACACAGTTCACCTGATTTGGATGTAAATACCCTCAAATTAAAGCTGACAGTCTGCAGTTAAAGCACATCTTGTTCATTTCATTTCAAATCCATTGGTGGTGTATAGAGCCAAAAATGTTAGAATTGTGTCGATGTCCCAATATTTATGGACCTGACTGTATATATCAGGTCGGTTTGAGTGATGTCTTTTCCTCGGTTTGCCTACACTTCTGGATTTGTGCACTTGGACACCTGCTCCCATGTTCTGAGTGCCGGGGGGAGATCTTGAAGCCTCCAGCATGGAGCTGCGCTACCAGCCTTTCGTTACTGCAGAGTACACTTTGCTGTTTGAGAGGCTATGCTCCATTCGAATATCACTTGAGGTGATTACACCATGTGGGGTTCACATCAAACTAGTATCTGGCACTTCATACTCCTGGCAGTACTTGTTTGATTTTATCCACAGAAAAAGAAATATACGTGTGTTCAGACATAATTCAGCATGTAGGAAATGTCTGCCTAGTGAAACAAGAAGACAGACTTGCCCATTAGTTCCTGTTCTCAGAGAGCTACCTATTGATGATCACCCTCAATCTGATGGTGGTTTTTTCTGGAACGATCAGGAAGTGTGGCTACAGAAAGGCAGTCACACAGGATTTTTTTTTTAATTAAAGAAATATTTAATGTTATGGTACCTCTACGCTTTTTTGTTAACACAAGTACTCTGTATGTGCTTCCATACAGCTGGTCAAGCCGCCCAAAAAGCTGATACAATACTAACAGGTGACACCAAGACTGTGTTCCAGAACACCATTATGATGTTATCAGGATGCATCCTATTCGGATAGAAAGGTTTAGCCAGGGAGAACTGCTCCCTCACTGCCCACAATCCTTGTCACCCAACAGGAAGATTGGGACGGGAACTCAGAAATCCATCGGCTTCCTGAAAACATCACATCAGTGACATTGTGAGCCGAAGAGAGACCTTCTCAAGTCCCGAGATTTGATTTACTCAAAATGAAGCCAAAAAGAAAAAAGTAAGTTAGTTTTAAGCTTCATACGATAGGACTACAAATATTGGAACATACCCATGTTAAAAGTCAACCTCATTGGCCCAGTATAACCTTTGCCTACTTAGGTGAATGTGTGGGCCAGGAGTAGGACCAATAGAATCTGGTTTATATGACTACATAGATTCGATAAATTCTTCTGTATAGCCTTTAATTCGTTATTTCTTTTACAAGCGTAATGGATCCCATGCTTCAAATACATGATCTGTAATATTTGCTGGCTACTCTTGTGTATTGCCCAACAGTGTTTGCATGGGCTCTCTTGTACTTTACCTTGAAGAGGGGACATACCCCGAAAGCTTGTCCTGAAAATTGTATGGTAATGCAAATAAAAAAAGTATCACGGACAGTAACCAATTGTTTCTGTACTTTACCTTTGAAACTCAAAATATTGGAAACCTAATTTAAAATAATTGAATTTTCTGTGCTTTCACTTGCTAATTTTTAACATCGGTGACAGGGTTTTAACATACATTTTCATACTATATTTGTATGTAGGGTTCCAGCTGGCTCCTCACCTTTCTTCAACCTAGTTTAATTAACGTAAGCACAATACTCTGCAACCTCAAAAGATCCTGCAAGCTCTCAAATGTTTATTCTCCAATTCCAGTTAGTCTATAACGGAACCGACCCAGACTGCGCTTGAGTACTTCCGTGAAAATACCACTTCCCCATCCGAACACCGACAACAGACACCACAGCTGACCATACAAGACCAGATGACACCAGTCTTGAATGTAACCCAGGAGGTATACTAGTTTATTTGAACACAGATACAAGATATATACACTCAGGGGACAGTCCCCCCCTCTCTGCATAATGACACAGGGCGGGCCAATCTACATTTAGTAACAAGAGATACACAGTTATTCAAACTTCACACCTGCAGACAGTCCCATCAGGAGGGAGGGCTCCTAGAGACACCCCCAACTAAGCGAATACACAAACACATAAATCCCATTATAGTTTGCTCCCAAGCCAGACAGACAATAGAACAATGGGATGCAGCCACATAACATTAAACAACAACCCCCCACCCCAATATTAGGACAGATCATCCTGTACCCCTAACAGGTGCAGGGTGACTTACACATAATAGGGATATGGGGAGCTGAGACAGGGGTCTCCCCACCTTTCCAAAGTGAGCAGTGTTCCATGGGCCCCCCACCCAGTCTAAGTACTCAGACTCTGGGTACTTAAGACTCTGGGTACTTAAGACTCTGGGTACTTAAGACTCTGGGTACTTAAGACTCTGGGTACTTAAGACTCTGGGTACTTAAGACTCTGGGTACTTAAGACTCTGGGTACTTAAGACTCTGGGTACTTAAGACTCTGGGTACTTAAGACTCTGGGTACTTAAGACTCTGGGTACTTAAGACTCTGGGTACTTAAGACTCTGGGTACTTAAGACTCTGGGTACTTAAGACTCTGGGTACTTAAGACTCTGGGTACTTAAGACTCTGGGTACTTAAGACTCTGGGTACTTAAGACTCTGGGTACTTAAGACTCTGGGTACTTAAGACTCTGGGTACTTAAGACTCTGGGTACTTAAGACTCTGGGTACTTAAGACTCTGGGTACTTAAGACTCTGGGTACTTAAGACTCTGGGTACTTAAGACTCTGGGTACTTAAGACTCTGGGTACTTAAGACTCTGGGTACTTAAGACTCTGGGTACTTAAGACTCTGGGTACTTAAGACTCTGGGTACTTAAGACTCTGGGTACTTAAGACTCTGGGTACTTAAGACTCTGGGTACTTAAGACTCTGGGTACTTAAGACTCTGGGTACTTAAGACTCTGGGTACTTAAGACTCTGGGTACTTAAGACTCTGGGTACTTAAGACTCTGGGTACTTAAGACTCTGGGTACTTAGACTCTGGGTACTTAGACTCTGGGTACTTAGACTCTAAGGGGTTTATTTACTAAAGCTGGAGAGTCCAAAATCAGACTCACTTCTGCATAGAAAACCAATCAGCTTCCAGGTTTCATTGCCAAAGCTTCATTGAACAAGCTGAGGTTAGAAGCTGATTGGTTTCTATGCAGAAGGGAGTCTGATTTTGGACTCTCCAGCTTTAGTAAATAAACCCCTAAGTACCCAGAGTCTAAGTACCCAGAGTCTAAGTACCCAGAGTCTAAGTACCCAGAGTCTAAGTACCCAGAGTCTAAGTACCCAGAGTCTAAGTACCCAGAGTCTAAGTACCCAGAGTCTAAGTACAGAGGAGACACAAACGAGTGAATAAGACCAGGCTCTCAGTTTATCTAGAATGAACCAACTTATTTTAATCAACACCCCAAAGAACACTTAACACCATAATAGAAACAATTCCATCCCAACTAGAACCTGACCTTGCAGCGAACATCCATCTGTGACTCATCCACTTGAAACACATCCAAACACCATCTCTTTGTCCTGCTCGGGTCAGCACACGATTGTCACATATTTACTGAAGTGTGACCATTGTTGGAAAGGAAAAATACACAAAAGTATAACTTTTAAAAATCCACAAGTAAACAACGCTACAGAAATAGGCCACTAAGGAGCTTGATGTTTGCTCTTCGGAGGGAAGTGTTTACCCTGATATTAATGCAAAGAGGAGCAGCGCCCTAAGAATAGGCATCAGTCAAAAGGTGACTATTTATCACCAAGGCCATTGCGTTCCATGTAACGGTCCAGCAGGAAAACTGAGGGCCTGTGCCCTTTGCTTCATCTACTGCCAGCTTCCTTCATTGCCAATGTGTTCCCACCCAACCCCTCAGAGAGCGCCTGAAAAAACTGTGCACAAGAAGTTCTTTGAAGAAAATTATTTAACAGAAGAAAAAGAGAAGAGACCCAAGTTTTCTTCTTCTAATTCAAGAGAGATTATGCCAAGCATCAGGCAATTATATAGAAGCTGATTCATATTAAATGGAAAGGATGGGGTATTTTCAATGGGTATACATGGAAATGTGACTTCCAAATTTGTAGAGATATTTTCCAAATTTTCATAACTGGATTCTACTTGTAGATCTGACAACCGATAGAATATTTAGTTATATGTCAGGGCAAAATAAAAATCTGGCAAATCTTGGCAATAAATGCATATTTGGCATTTTTATCCCTTTAAAGAGACACTGTAAGTATAGAAATACACCTGTTGATCCCAACAGAAATGAACTGTCCTTAAATTCTAGTTGCAGGCTAACACAATACCTTTGCTGGACTATACATACGGAATAGTATCAGCCCAAACTAGTTTAATTTGCTGAACTACAGAATACCACCCCTCCCTTATCTCTACAACACAGGTGGAAGGTGTTCTGCTGTTTAGGACAGCTTCTCAGATAGATGAGGTTTCTGTGGTTATTGGGGGGATGGGGGGCTGGACTGACTCTGTAATGGGGGGGGTACTCTAACTCTGAAAGATGCCGCACCTGATAAGAAACGTTGGTTCAAGGAAGAGAGCTAGGCTTGGTTCAAGGAAGAGAGCTAGGCTTGGTTCAAGGAAGAGAGCTAGGCAAAGCTCCCCATCCCCCCTTCCCACCAGGCATATTATGTATAAGTCTACACTTCCCCAGGCAAATTGAACAAAGGAGACGAAAAAGGAGTTCCCTGCAAACTTCCAGATGGTCTATTTAAATTTCACTCAGAGCTAAGAATGCTCTCCCTGCATTCATATGACAGTGCTTTGGCCCACATATTGGCCATTGGGGCAGCCAGCACTGTATTTTGGGCAGAAGGGGCAAAAGTCACAAGCTCTTTCATACACAGAAGAATGTTTAAATATATAACAGGTCCTAATGTATGACGTGTAGCAGACACAAGTTTACAAGCTCCTACAAGTCAGGAACTGAGGTCTATGGTCAAAAATGTGTAACTGGATTCCAGCTAGCCTATCATGGATACAGATAAGTCACAGAAACACTCCCCCCCCCAATCTAAAACGTAAGCTGACCATCAATCAATGGTTCAAATCTCGACTGGTTCAGCAGGGACCAGCTGAGGTTTGTTCCATGTATGGGTAGGCTGATTGTACCCAAGTCAATCCATTGGTACAACCAGCATGTCGGATATCTAGCATGTGACTATTGTCAGCAGCTGTAGCCGCTAACAATCTGTGTTCTTTTGGCAGGGACAGCTCCCTGTGCCCCCCCCCCCACCAGGAGAACACAAAGCTCCACAGGAGGCACCCCCCCCCCCCAATCAATACTGACTGTGTTGGAAGAGGAAATCAAGTGACTTTCTTTCCTGCAACCTGTGGTTGCAGGACAGAAAAATCACATCTATTGCTTGTCTTAGCATGAAAAAGAGAGGAACACAAAAACATTCCAGACATAATTAACTACATAGGAAGAATCCGAACATAAATCCATTAGTGATACCTTGCCCTGGCTTGCATAATTATACATCTACCTCAAAAGCCCCCATCTACTTTAATTTCATCAATTATCAGATGGCAGCGTTCACACAGGTGACTCATTAACCAGCAAGTCTGAACTTCCAGCACACTATTTATAGCGACTGGTTAATGGGTTTAATTGATGCTGAACATGGCGCCTAAACAAACAGCCTCTCAGTCTCCGGGGATCTCTCCAATAAAGAGCACATTGTACAAGTCAGAGGGGGCCAGTCAATTGTCCTCTATCACAGCCCACAGCCTATAGGAATACCTTTTATTCTATCTCCCGGGGGGGTCTTTAACATTTAATTTACATGATGGCTTTACACAAGGAAACCCACTATGTTCATTCAGCTGATCCATTGACTTGAAGACAATAAGTGTTTCAGACTACATATTTTGCAATAATAGAAAAAAAAAAAAAGAAAGACAGAAAACAGATTTCTGACTTGCATCAGGATACCCCAGCAAGTAAAACACCACCATATATAAATGTCATTGCATCGGAAGTCACAGTAGGCTCAGTTGGCAACAACCAGTTATAATAGCTAGAGAATCTTATGGGGCAGCACAATGGCTAAATGGTTAGCACTTCCGCCTGGCAGTACTTGGGGTTGTTGGTTGGAATCCCAGCCACGGATCCACCTGCCTGGAGTTTGCATGTTCTCCCTGTGCCTGCATGTTTCCTCCGGGTACTCCGGTTTCCTCCCACACTCCAAAGACATGCTGGTAGGTTAATTGGCTCCTGTCTAAATTGTCCCTAGTATGTGTATGTATGAATGTGAGTTAGGGACCTTATATTGTACACCCCTTGAGGGTTAGGGACTGATGTGAATGTATAATATATATATGTAAAGTGCTGCGTAAATTGATGGCGCTATACAAGTACCTGAAATAAATAAATAATATGCTGAATGATCTACCCCCTGCTTAAAATATAGCTTTCCCTAAAGTTGAATTCCAGGCATTTTTTTTTTTTCTTTTGCAACGTGGACCAAAGTATACATATTCCATACCAGTGGGATCCCTGTAGAAGCGGAGAATCACCGTATTAACAACTTCCCGTCTGGCCCATGTTTATAAACATCCTCCCTGCTCCCCGCCTGTGCGTGCTCCCTGGGAGCGTGCAACACCGCAATGCGGTGCCCGGTGTGTACTCCGATCGCTGTACGGGACTCGGTGTGAGGTCCCGATCATGTGATCACTGATTGGCCAATCAGTGATCACAGGAATAGTAGTAAACAAGATGTCACTTCCTGCATTGGGGCAGCACAGTGGATAAATGGTTAGCACTTCTGCCTGGCAGTACTAGGGTCGTTGGTAGAATCCTAGCCACAGCACCACCTGCCTGGAGTTTACATGTTCTCCCTGTGCCTGCGTGGGTTTCCTCCGGGTACTCCAGTTTCCTCCCACACTCCAAAGACATGCTGGGAGGTTAATTGGATCCTGTCTAAATTGGCCCTAGTATGTGTATGTATGAATGTAAGTTAGGGACCTTAGATTGTACACCCCTTGAGGGTTAGGGACTGATGTGAATGTACAATATATATGTAAAGTGCTGCGTAAATTGACGGCGCTATATAAGTACCTGAAATAAATAAATGAGAAATTATTGCTTTTATAGCTTGTATGGGTGCAAAAGCAATCAGTGTAAAAAAAAAACCATCTACGATGTCATAGAATTTTTTAAAAAATTATAATTTTTGGTTATAAACAAATTTGGGTTATTTTTTTTACTAAAAAGATAGATGAATACATTTTGGCCAATATTAGGAAGAAAGATTATTTATTTGCAAAATTTCATAAGAAAAACCCCTTTTTTTCAAAATGTTTGGACATTTTCATTTATATAGCAAAAAAAAAAAAAAAATACCAGGGGTGAATAAATACCACCAAAATAATTGTATCTGTCTCAAAAAAATGCTAAAAAAATTCATATGGGTACAGTGTTGCATGACCGCGCAATTGTCAAAGTGTGACAGCGCTGAAAGCTGAAAATTGGCCTGGACAGGAAGGGGGTGAACATGTCTGGACTTGAAGTAGTTAAGGGATTCCCGCCATCTTCCGGGTCCTGAGCTGAGTGGCTGCTCTGCGCCATAGTAATCACAGGGGGTCTCCCGTTTGGCACGGTTGCCATTCAGAGAATGCCTTTTATTACAAGGAGTTCTCTCTGAATGGATAAGGTGGAGATTGTGATGATACCACCCTGCCTCTCCACCTCATCCAAACCTTTTACAACACATTAAGGTCTGAAGGGCCCATTCTGGGTATTGGGTCACAACACCAATAAGAACATGACAATGACTTTATGGCAAAATCTGGCAGGCCCAAGTTTACTGTATATTATACTTTTCAGACACTGGACACCATGGAGCCCTCCTGCAGATCATGACACCTTGCCCATCACATGCCCAGTAACAGAGGACTCAGTTAAGCCCTTTCAGACTATGCTGAGGCCCTCTGCACCCAGCTCCAGATGTCCTCATACCACATTCTTGGCCCACCTACTTGCAATCAGTGTGAATGAATGAAATGGCCCCACCCCCACCGTCCTTTTAAAACTAGGGCCTACCCTCAGTGCTAATCTAGCAATTGGCTCTACCCACTTCCTGTCCAGTCCCTTCACTGCAACGCCACACTTTTTCTTGCAGACCACCAAGGCACTGCCATGCCAGTGCCATCTTAAGCCCTGCATGTGGGGCACCATCCAAATGAAGCGCCCCCCCTCCCCCACCGCAGGGATGGCAGCCCAAAAGCTGGACTAAGAAGCTGTCACCTGCCAGAACCCCTATCCTAAAAAGTAGCCTCACCCACATGTAGGCGTCCGACATTCACTGCAAGCTTTCAGACAACTTCAAGGCTACATTCACACCTAAGGGCTCGTTCACACTTGGCTGTTTTACCAACGCTTGCCAACGCCCCTATAGTGTTTGGCAAGCGTTGGTCCGCATTTGTGGGGCGTTTTTTTTAACGCTCGGCAAACGCCGCATGCGCGGTTTAGCGGATGTTGCTAGGCGTATGCCGAGCATTAATAACACCCCACAAACGCCTATAATGCAGTTTGAGTAGTGTTACCGCTCCGCAAACGCCCCGCAACCGCACCGCAAACGCCGGCCGGGCATTTGCGGAGCGGCACCATAGACGAGAATAGGAGGCTTCAATGCCTCCTGACTCGACCAGAGGCGTCCGTTTTGCTGCGACGCAACGCAAACGCTCCCGTTAGAATAGCACCATGTGCTGTAATGTGCAGAATTGGCAGAGGCGTTTGGGAAGCGGTAAAAACTCTTCCCAAACGCCTTTCTGCCTCCTGCACACAACGCTAGTGTAAACGTAGCCTAAGTGTCATGTTTTCAAGTGTTTTTTGTTTGTTTTTTTGCAGCTTTTGTCAGGCATTTTTCAACTAGGTGTTTATGTGGCCAAGGCAAAAAAAAAAAAAAAGGGCCGGAGGGCTGCTGTTTGAGCTGAAAACTCATGTCTAATGTTGTTCAGGCGTTTCCACTAAAGTCTATGGGGATGAAAATGTTCAATTCTGCCTGAAAAGTAGCTCGTGCTTTTTTGAGTGACAGGCGGTTTACTACAAGCGACAGAAAGCTCAAATGTCAGAAAATATAGGTTAGTGAGCGCAATCCGACAAGCGACCAATGCACTAAAAGGAACCACAAAAACCTTTCTAATAATCTCACAAAAACAAGGAGTGCAGCGCTACATGAAATTAAACCTAAATGACAGAAAAATAAAATAAAATGAAGATAAAAATAAGTCCACTGTAATATCAATATACGGATTCCTCAGTCAACAGTGAAATTTCTAACGCTGTAGGTGCAATCCGGTCTCCCGTTGTAGTAATATGAATAGATTGCCTACTCACCAGAAACCCAGTACAAAAACGCATATCTGGATCACATGCATCCTAGGATCTCGGATAAAGACAGCCCGGAAATGGAATCCTCTGGTGGTCCCTCAATGGTGTAAGAAAAGGTATATAGACGATCTCCTCAATTCAAAGCCTATCAGGCTAATAAACGCAGTTTATCCCACATGAGGATGAAGGATCCCTTGGATGACCACCACCTTCTTTGGATCTCTCCACACCTCAGTGTTCCTGATTAACCACCTGGACACTTAATCTGCTTTTAATTTGCTTGTTGACCGTTTTTGAGCTTCAAGCTGCAAAATGCAAAAGTGTGAACAGGGCCTGAGCCTTTAAAGCACCCTGGCAGCTCCAGTTTGGGGGTGTAAAATACAGATCATAATGGAAGAGCCTGTTCAGTTTATACAAGCTGTTAACAGCCTGTCAAAAGGCATTAAAAAATATATATAATAATATAAATATAATATATATATATATATATATTGCAGAAAGCTAAAATACTTGGTCAAAGCTTCCTGTACACACTACCATTACAAGCTGCAGTATGTGTGTGCAAGCCCTTGGACATAGTGGCTACTTGGGTCCTAGAAGTTGTCCAGACCTAAGAGAACCCAACATGATTACATCCTGGGAATAGAATGTCATGCAAGCCCCTCCCCCCCTCAGCGTGCCATGTATACATCTGAATTGTCAAGATGCTGACATTTTCCACTTTCCAAACGTTGGTCTACTTTCTAGAGTGTTTGCACTGAAATGATACACATGCTGCAATAGTTAAACCAGGAAAATCTGGAACTCCAAGCAGTGATGCTCCGGATACATGCAGGCATTGGTGCACCATGCAGATCATTAACTGGAAGACGCCGGGGGTATGAATGGAACGTGTTCTGACCTGGAGGCGCTGATCCATATTACAAGGTATATTGACAAGACTTATCTCTCTGCTTGCATCGTTTAGCAAATGTTGACAAACAGACGGCAGTGTTTGCAGACTAATAGATGTAAAAGAGATATCTGAGGAGTACGTTTCAATGATACAAATCCAATATTTACAGGTTATGTAGATAAGAAGGGACATGCACAGAAGCGGGGGGGGGGGGGGGGGGGGTGTAATAAAGATGCATAATCGGAAGGGGGACATTTATAAAAACAGGAGGTAGGAGACACTATGGACTTCCCGGTTCTGCTATGAATTACGGTCCATATAGATTTAAGTAGCACAGTAAGCTGGTGGTTAACTACAAGTTCCAATCTGCAGGGTATAAAATAAAGACAAAAATAAAAAAAGATACCAAACACACACAAATAAGACATTACAACACCGGCTGCAAGGACGAGTTCATTTTGTCTCCTCCTATTACATTATTACAAACATGCTCTGACTGATTCTTTCCACTGTGGCCTGGTTGTGGTTAGAGGTTGGTGAGATGCTCACAGAAGTGTTTATACCTCTAAAAACCTGAAAGTTGAAGCAGCAGTGCAGATCTCCAACACCTTCATATGTAACCGCCATGGCACCACTGACAGTGAAACTTCCACAGGACAAGTGTTTGTAGGCTGCCCCATCCAATACATAACATGTGCATCCACATTAGACACCGTGAACATCCTCTGCACAACCTCAGTGACACCAATAGCTTCAGTCCCTTGGGTCTTGTGGTTGAAGAACCGCTCCAGGAAGCCTATACTTGCACAATAGAGAATCACGCTTGAATGAGCCCAGCCCACTGCAAATCCTATGTGTGTACATGAGCTTCCTGCAAAATGTGAAAAAGCCATCTCATCACTAATGGGTTGGAACACGTCTGTCTAGCTGCAGGGGAACAAGAAGTCCCAGTGCTGACCTTACAGAAAAACACAACATGACGTAGCAGCCCCATAGAGAAACAACGTGATGCAACCACAATAGTGCTGATAGGTCTCACTTTGGGACACTTAGACCGATACAATACATGTACTTGGTAAAGGGGTCCCTACATCCAATTACAGGTTGATGTAAACTGATCTCTAATCACTTTATCACAAATATGATCGAAGAAATTATCAGAACAGAAGACAATGTAAATGAAAGTGACATAACAGGAGCAATGTTATCAGAGTTGACTTCCCCTCCAGTAAACACACAGAAGAATGCAACCATCCGCCTTGGTGCCACCAGTTACCAAAGGAGAAAACCAACCAGAGGCAGCAGGGTCCAAAAGTACATAAAATGTTAAAGTGGAACTGTACCCATAACTTGATTAAAAAAAAAAAAATAATGATTTTTTATCAAAAAACACACATTCCACATCAATATTTATGCTACCAAAATGAGTGTGTGGTGTACATTGCTTCCAGCATTGCTCCTGTTTCTTCTTACTGGAGGCTGCCATTTTACTGAAGCCCAGAGCCCCTGAGCAACAGTAAATCATTAGGCTGACAGCAGATCAGCCTCTACAAATTCGGTACAGTGCCTAAAAATAGAGCACAACTGAGCATGTGCAGAGCAGGTAGAGACAGTGTATTACTGAATTTTAAACAGTATATTTACTTATTTTTAATGTTTTACATAGCTATACCTGCAAAAGGGGCCACAGGTTGCAGGAAAGAAAATCAATCAAATCCCCCATCAATACTGTTAGTGCTGATGAGGGAATCCCTCCTGTGGAGCTATTGTGTTCTCCCGGAGGGAAGCCTTCCCCACCAGGAGAACACAGTGATTACAGCTAGTGGCTATAGCTGATACACAATACATACACAAATATGCAGCCTCACAGCACTGGGTTTTTTTCCCGTGGGGCTGCATATTTGCGTACCTGTCTGTGCGTTGTGCGGCGCGCTCCCAGCACAAAGACCAGGGTGTCACTGAGAGACCTGGATCCCGTTCTGACGATCGGGACCCGGAACTTCCGATTCCGGGTCACATGATCACTATGATAGCCAATCAAAGGCTATCATAGTGATCAGTCACTACTAAGCCCGCCCCCCTCCCCCTTTTTTTTTTTCTTCTTTCTGAATGGAGAAGAGAGATACATTGTATCTCTCTCTCCTTGCAGAGAGAAAAAAAACTGTTTGTAAAAGAAATAAAAACATAAAAGAAAAAAGAAAAGAAAAAAATACCTAGATCAAGGATTGATCTAGTTCAGTGCCAGGGTTGTGTTTGGGTCAAGGTCAGGGTCAAAGGTCAGGATTTTCTCTTTTTTTAAATTATCAGTGTCAGTGTGTTTTAGGTAAAAAAAAAAAAAAAACAATAAAACAAAATGCGCACTATTGTCTCTGGGCTGTAGAACAGGTACAAATAACAAATAACATACACATATTTGGTATCGCTGCGATCATCAAGAGCTGGAAAATTTAATTTTGGGTTGTTCTTTGGTGGTAGGTTATGGTAGTTAACAAGAAATACAGCTAAATTAAAAATATATATATATTTTTTTGTTACTATTTTGGGCCAGTATTCCTTTGATAATAGAAAAAAAAAAAATCAGGAGATATCCATTACCATTTACCACCAAATGAAAGCCCAGGTTGTCCTGAAAAAAGACGAGGTATAATTCACCTGGATGTATGAAGTAGTTGTGATGATATGTACGGTCTTACTAACATATGTCAGAGTTGTAAAATTTTACTTAGGCTTTAAGATTTGTTTTACCCTTAGGCGTGAAGGGGTTAAACCAGTGTTTTTCTTTTTTCAGTAACCTTTTTTCAGTCAAGGTACCCTTTAAAATAATGGACAGTCCCGAGGCACCCTTTAAAATTATGGACAGTCCCGAGGCACCCTTTAAAATAATGGACAGTCCTGAGGCACCCTTTTAAAATAATGGACAGTCCCGAGGCACCCTTTAAAAAATAATGGACAGTCCCGAGGCACCCTTTTTTCCCGAGGCAAAATAATGGACAGTCCCGAGGCACCCTTTAAAAATTATGGACAGTGGACCCGAGGCACCCTTTAAAAATTATGGACAGTCCCGAGGCACCCTTTAAAAATTATGGACAGTCCCGAGGCACCCTTTAAAAATTTGGACAGTAAAATTATGGACAGTCCCGAGGCACCCTTTAAAAATTATGGACAGTCCCGAGGCACCCGATTCTAAAATGTGAAAAACTCCCGAGGCACCCGATTCTAAAATGTGAAAAACTAATAGTTCTAATAGTTGTATATAACACAGCAACACCACACATGTAGGACACCCAACATTAGAGGTGATTTATTCTTCCAAAACAAATACACTTTTGCACACGGGTACTGACTAGTATTCCAGTGTTTCTCTTCTCCCTCACTGAGCTAATGTGACCCCAGCACTGATGGACAGGGGAGGGTCAAACTAGGATGCTGCGCAGGCAACTGACATCCTCCTTATCAACTGATGATGTCATTGGCTGTCAGGATGCCGTCGGCTAGAAGGTGGTAATGGTGCAGAATGAAAACCTGTGGCTTTGTGTAACTAAAAAGCAGGCTTGATCCACCCGCTGACTTGTATACAGGTTTTGGACAAGTTTTAGACATTTTGCCAAGGCACCCCTGAAGAAAGGCACCCTGGTTGAGAAAGGCTGGGTTTAACAACACATACACTGCACTTTCACAATGGGCACCTATAAAAAGGTCAACAACGATTAGCCTGCTTTCACAATGATCCATGGGTGCAGCACAGGGCACCTGCGGATTTCCTGCGGGTTAGCTGCACTGAGCCATAGACGTCTCTTGTATGAAAACCGGCTTCTTCATCTTTCCCTCTTGCCAGCATTCAGCGGCTGCAGGAGGAAAATGTTCATTATCCTATTAAAAAATTTTTAAATTCTGAAAATCATTTCATTGCAACCCGCAACCTGTATCTACATTACTTAAGTGGCCTGCACTCTTCCAAAGGTTAAGCACCCCTGCCATACAGCATATCCTGGAGATGCACATGTCATAACAAATCAAAGACGAATTCTCCTGCGCTCTAGGACTCAGACAGGTGGCGAATAGATGGAACCAGGCCTGGAGAAATCGTCCACCAATGCATAAAGGGCTGTGCGGCTCCAAAACAAGGCTGGGGAAGCCCGACCAATACTGCAGAATGAAATGAAAACGAGAAGCGCACCAACCTTGCGCATTACCTCAGTAACCAAAATGTATTAATTGTAAAAAATATACTCACAAACAGTGAATGAAATCAGGCATGTAAGTCCTCACAGAGCTCTGATGAAGAAAGGACTCCCTTCGAAACGCGTCAGGATTACTGAACACCATTCCCTTGATGGGACTCACGCTATCTTCAAGTCCCTGTGAGGACTTACATGCCTGATTTCATTTGCTGGATGTGAGTATATTTTTTACAATTAATACATTTTGGTTACTGAAGTAATGAGCAAGGTTGGTGCGCTTCTCGTTTTCATTTCATTCTCCACATGTCATAACACCTGACAATGCTCCTGTTCACACTGTAAGTTAGGCTTTATATATCCTACCATGGAGGTGATCTCGATGCTCCTGTTACATTCTCTGTATAAAATGAATTAAAATTTAATGGGAACAATAAGACCTCCCTTCTAAGAATCAGTAGTAACTTTTCAGCATCTTCTGAAAACTCAATTTGAATGGAAGGACCTTATGCTGATTAAAATGCAAGAACTTCCTGCGCAAGGAATGGGCCCTATTCACCAAGCTGCTGACACAAAGCTCCTTACCAACAAGAGTGAATAAATATAGATATAAAGTGCAGCGCTATGAACTAAATACATATAAATATAAAGTGCAAACAACCTATTCAAAGTGCTCTAAATGATACCACAAGGTACTAAACTTATGTGCAAAACTGTGCATATACAAACATTGTGCAACCCGTGTATTCCAAAATTGAGAATAAAGTGCAATTAGTGACAATCAAGTGCAATTAGTGTCACTAATTGCACTTTATTCTCAATTTTGGAATACACGGGTTGCACAATTTTTGTATATGCACAATTTTGCACATAAGTTTAGTACCTTGTGGTATCATTTAGAGCACTTTGAATAGGTTGTTTGCACTTTATATTTATATGTATTTAGTTCATAGCGCTGCACTTTATATCTATATTTATGCTGATTAAAGCCATTAGCGTTTTCCTCGGAAGCCGTAAATCATGTCAGCTGTAGCATGTGTTGTTACTAATCGCGCTGTCATATCCTAGTCTAAATTTTGGGGCTAAGGACAAAGGACAGACAGAAAACGTGCCATTCGCCATCAAACAGGGGCCTACTGATTAATTTCCCTATTACTCAGCACTGTTGTAACAGGACTGTACAGTTTACTCGGATGTACAACATACCCAAATATTTTCCTGCTGGTTTCATTCCAATATTACATTCTAAGGGGAATCTATCAACACATTAGACACTTACTTAACCATGTCATAACATATTAAAGGCAGTTTATCTGCACAGCAGGCTGGCTAGCTGGCATCTGCCAAGGGGTACTGCGTATCAGAGGTTTTATGGCCTTGTGTGGTCCACTGGAGATGACAATATTTGGCAGTACTGTGTTAAAGAAGAACACCATTAGAGCTGAACTCAAGCTAACAGAAATTAAATACATATAAAGGGAGCAGTTGCCAAAGGATTTCTGTCCTCCATTCCTCAGATTTACACAGCTTCGCCTCATAGCACATACCTGACTGGCATGGCAGGAGACCGGATTTTTCTGCTGCAGTTCAGCACTTCCAGGTCTTGTCCTTCCACCACCCTAGGACTGTGCAGGTCAAGATAAGCAGCATGCTGATGACCTCATCTCTCGGTCTCCCTTCCCATCAGCATGCTCCTTGAGCACTGCAGCACAACTAAATGGCTTTGTCCTGCCACTCCCTCTCCTAGTCTGAGCTTTTCCTATACAGGAGATTACATATGCACCTGAATTTTACCTAGCATCCTCCTCTTGTAAAGTTTGGTTTGGTTGCCCTGGAAGAGGTCTTGATGACGAAACGCGTCAGTGCAGCCTTGTTCTGATGTCATCACGTTCCAGGAAGTGAATGTCTATGCTGGCTTGGTGATCAGAACTTGCATAAACATACGCATGTTTTCATATTTTATGTGAACGCATTTCTTTAACCACATCAAGTCCAGACACTTTCACCCCCTCCTGTCCAGGCCAATTTTCAGCTTTCAGTTCTATCACACTTTGAATGACAATTGCGCGGTCATGCAACAATAAACCCATATGAAATGTTTTAGCGTTTTTTTGAGACAGATAAAACTTTATTTTGGTGGTATTTATTCACCACTGGGATTTTTATTTTTTTGCTATATAAATGAAAAAGTCCAAACATTTTGAAAAAAAAAAGTGTTTGTCTTATAAAATTTTGCAAATAAATAATTTCTTCATAAATCTTGGCCACAATGTATTCAGCTTTTTAGTAAAAAAAAAATAAATAACCCAAATTTATGTTTTGTTTTTTTTAAAACCAAAAATAGTATCATTTTTTTTTTTTTTTTTTAAAACAATTCTGACATTTTTATTTAGTTTTTATCATTTTTTTTTGACATTTTTTTTTTTTTTTTTTTTTTTTTTTTTTTTTTACATACTGTCTCCCTAGCAGAACAGTGTCACCATAGTGACACTGTACTACTTGTGGGGGATGATGAAGATTTTTTTTTTTTTACACTGATTGCTTTTACACCCATTCAATATGTAAAAGCAATCATTTCTCCTTCTCTCGGTCTGCATGCTTGCAGCCATTGAGAAATACTGTGAGAGCTGTGATTGGTCACAGTTTGTCACAGGGTACAAGGCTGTTATGAATAGCCTTGTACCATGTGACCTCTGAGATTATTCACAGATTTCACACGTAGTAAGCAATGATGTCAGGAAGTGACATCTTGCTTACTACTATTCATGTGATCACTGATTGGCCAATCAGTGATCACATGGTCGGGACCTCACAAAGAGGTCCCGTACAGCGATCAGTGTTCTGCTGTGTTCTCCGGACACAGCGGGCACTGGCTCGCGGTGCCACGCGTTCCCAGGGAGCGCGCACAGGCAGGGAATGTGGGAGGACGTTTATAAACGGCCACCCACTCCTGCACTGCTCCTGTCCGGCCGTTTATGTACATGGGCCAGATGGGAAGTGGTTAAAAAAAGCTTTAAAATGTTCGATTTCTTTTTTACACTATGGAGAGGCTCTTTTTCTATTGCCTTACATGAATCATTATGCTTTGAATTGGGTTATATGTATCCAACTGATGATGTCCCTGGTTATTACCGAGGCTATATTGAGTGTGAACATAACGTCTCAGGAGACTGCATAAGCACTTTATGACCATTCCTGTGGCAAGGGGATCACAAAAATCTGGTAAGCATGTACCCCATTATCACTCTGGGTGTTGGTGTCGAGTGGTGGCACTTCATGACGCTGGGAAGGAATGCCCCATCGTTGGTATTTTTTCTTCCTTGTTGGCACTTTGTGGATGGGATCTTCTATATCAGGGGTCTCCAAACTTTCTAAGCAAAGGGCTAGTTTATTGTCCTTCAGACTTTAGGAGGGCCACAGAGTGTCCAGTGGAGTGGAAATTTCCCTGGCATCAGTCGGGTAAACATCACTACATTTGATATTAGGGGGGAGGAATAGTGCCCCATCGTTGGTATCATTGAGAGGAATCCTTGTTGGTGTCATTGTGAGAAATGGTGCCCCATCGTCATTGGTATCATTGAGAGGAATCATCATTGTTGTTGGTGTCAGTGTGAGAAATGGTGAGGAATCCCCATCGTTGGTATCATTGAGAGGAATCATTGTTGGTGTCAGTGTGAGAAATGGGTGCCCCATCATTGAGAGGTTGGTATCATCATTGAGAGGAATCATTGTTGAGGAAATGGTGCCCCATCGTTGGTATCATTGAGAGGAATCATTGTTGTGTGTCATTGTGAGAAATGGTGCCCCATCATTGGTATCATTGTTGGTGTCAGTGTGAGAAATGGTGCCCCATCGTTGGTATCATTGAGAGGAATCATTGTGAGAAATGGTTTGCCCCCTGGTGTCAGTGTGTGAGAAATGGTGCCCCCATTGGTATCGTTGAGAGGAATCATTGTTGGTGTCAGTTGGCAGAATAGTGTCTCGTATTGTTGGTGTCAGTGTGAGAAATGGTGCCCCATCGTTGGTATCATTGAGAGGTAGGGGGAAAAAGAGAAAGGCAAGCAAAGGGCCGCAGTTTGTAGACCGCTGTTCTACATGAACTTTTTCTACTCACTTATTCTTTGTTTCATAATCTATGTATGATCATGTGTTTATTCCTTATTTATACACTGAATATATGTTTACCACAACACGTTATTTTCCAAGTATATACAATAGAAGGGATATCTTCTGTTTGTTTGCTGCTTTTATTTTTGCCTTTGGTGTGTGCACAGGTGCGCGTTTTTTTAATATATCATTAGAAAGGAGGGTGCGACTTGTCGAGCTGAGGGAGGAGGATAACAGTAAGTGGCAGGTAAAACCCATTTTGGTCAATTGCTTTGTCCTCTGATTACACTCTGCCAGAAAAAGGTCTTCTGATCCACCCATAACCACATGATCGGAGCACACATGCTCTTAGGTCTTGTAGGCAGCATAAAGGTGCAGTTCATACCATGTTGTGTTTCAGTATTGCATAGGCTGCAACTTTCATCATACATGCTAAACATTCAATTCTTTGTGAATGAGCCCCAACACAGAAGAAATTGCTCATTCTCAGTTTCTGCTCACAAAACTGCAGTACAACTACCTTAGATTGTACGCCCCTTGAGGGTTAGGGACTGATGTGGATGTAAAGCGCTAAACTGACGGCGCTATACAAGTACCTGAAATAAATAAATAAAACTATGTTCTGCAAATGGCATTTGGTTACCTTTCAAAATAAGGCCCCATGTACAGGGACACTTCTGAACGATGGAAACTGACTGCTGGAAAATGTAGGTTAAAAAAAAAAAATGTCTGTTTAGCCGTGTTTGCATACCGCGTTTATGTGCGTTTAGAAGAGTTTTTAAAGATAAGCACAGAAGAACCTCCCAAATGCCCAGAATGCACTGAAAAGTAGTAAATTATTAACCATTTCAGATTGTTTCAGAGAAATACAGAGAGTAGAAGCAGAGACAGCAGTATGGGTTGAGATTAGCTTAGGTGGGAGTTGCTCTTTAACATTTCTTTTGTTTCCAAGGGTGGGAAAGGTGTCTGGTGGAGGGAGTCATTAAAGGCCACCTGGCAGGAGGTCTTCATGAGGAATTTAAGGTGTGAATTGTCATTAACATATCTTTTGTTTCCAAGGATGGAAGAGGCCTGAGGTGTGAATTGGTCACACACCTCCTGGAACATCCTGTGTTCAGTGTTTTGTCCATCTGAGCACGTTGAAAACGCTTTGCATGCATTTTACATGATGAAAAAAAGCTCTGGACAGGATCGGGAACTGGAAGAGTTAAAAAAAAAAAAAAAAAATTAAACCACAAATGCTTAGAAACGCGATTTTCAGCGTTTACAAGCATTTGAAACACTTATAAAATGACTGCTGAACGCAAGTTTTCTGCGTTCAAAAATCAACTATAAACAAAGATGTTTACATGGACACATAGGAAAACATTAGGGAGAGTTCAGGGGCTGCTGGAAAAAAAAACGCTGAACATCTCCTAAACGTGAGTTTATCAACGGCAGTGTACATGAGCCCTAAGGGTTTACATCGCAAAAAGATAGATAAATAGGCTACAATCGAGTATTCACTCCTATCTATTCATGTGGGCTCTCCTCCGTTACTGCATATAACAGACCAGGACTGTAGTTGGCCACAGAGATTAGCGCAGTGTTTCTCAACTCCAGTCCTCATGGACCCCCAACAGGTCATGTTTTCAGGATTTCCCTCAGATGAAACAGCTGTGGTAATTACTAAGGCAGTGAAACTGATCAAATCACCTGTGCAAAATAATGGAAATCCTGAAAACATGACCTGTTGGGGGTCCATGAGGACTGGAATTGAGAAACACTGGATTAGCGGGAGATGAAACTAAGGCTAGCGCCTTGTCCCAGGAAATATGGTCAGATGCAGATGTAGCAGTTACATTGATGAGACAAACCATTATAAAAATGCAAGTCATATTGTAATTGAATGGTATTAAAAATGACCTTTCCTTTCCAGTCTGCAGCTCTGTAATTTTCTGTAAAATGCAACGCATTATGGCAACCTGGATGTGTTCTGGTACACAGATGGTATATGGAACACCCCCATAAAATGCCACTTTCTGCTTGTGTGATTGACTCAATTATTTTCCAAGAAGTCTGCTCTAAGACACAAATCAGATTTTTGGCATCCCCTGCAAGAAAAATGTCATTTTTGGTGATTTACTCCCAAAGGAAAATCACGTCTAAAGGGATGCAGACAGATATCGCAGCTCTCATTAGAGCCTCACAAGTGCAGCAGCTGATCGATATATAAAAAAACTACTCCCACACAGATTCACTCTGCACATGGAAACAGACAAACAAACTGCTATTTCTCCAGAATAACAAAAGAAAGGAATCTGCAACAAAGTTGGTTAACCCCTTCATGCCTAAGGGTAAAACAAATCTAAATGCCTAAGCACAATTTTGCAACTTTGACATGTGTTAGTAAACCCGTCCATATCACCACAACTACTTTGCACATCCAGGTGAATTATACCGTGTTTTTTTCAGGACAAATTGGGCTTTCATTTGGTAGTAAATAGTAATGGATATCTTCTGGGTTTTTTATTATCAAAGGAAAACTGGCCCAAAATAGTGAAAAAAAAAACATCTTTTTTTTTTATTTATGCTGTGTGTTTCTTGTTACTACCATAACCTACCACCAAAGGACAACCCTAAAAAAATTATCCAGCTCTTGACGATCACAGCGATACCATATATGTGTATGTTATTTGTGGGTTGTACCTGTAATACAGCCCAGAAACAATAGTGCGCATTTTATTTTTGTCTTTTTTTACCCAACACACACTGACACTAACTGACACCAAATTTTTTTTTTTTTTAAATCCTGACCTTGACCCGGACCTTGACCCAAACACTAACGCTGGCACTCCTAGATTGTAAGCTCCAAAGAGCAGGGCCCTCGATCCCCTCATGTTTTGCATTGTATTGGTATTGTTCTGTCACATGTTCTGTCCCCCTTTGTAATGTACAGCGCTGAGTGAACTATTGGCACTTTATAAATACTGTATAATAATAATAATAACGATCAAATCTTGATCTAGGTATTTTTTCTTTATTTGTTAATATTTATCTTTTTTTTTTTTTTTTTTTTCTTCTTACACAAGCATTTTTTTCCCCTCAATGCCAGGATTTAGAGAGATACCATGCATCTCTCTCCTCCATTCATAGAGAGAAAAAGACAAGGGGGCCAGGCTGTACAGTGACTGATCACTGTGATAGCCAATCAGAGGCTATCACAGTGATCATGTGACCCGGAATCAGGAGTCTCGGGTCTCAATCGTTAGAACAGGACCCGGGGCTCTCAGTGACACCGCTGTCTTTGTGCTGGGAGCGCTCCGAGCACAAAGACAGGTACGCAAATATGCGGCCCCACGGAAAAAGTACAGTTCTGTGAGGCCGCATATTATTTATTTCAGGTACTTATATAGCGCCATCAATTTACGCAGCGCTTTACATATATATTGTACATTCACATCAGTCCCTAACCCCCAAGGGGTGTACAATCTAAGGTCCCTAACTCACATTCATACATACACATACTAGGGACAATTTAGACAGGATCCAATTAACCTACCAGCATGTCTTTTGGAGTGTGGGAGGAAACCGGAGTACCCGGAGGAAACCCACACAGGCACAGGGAGAACATGCAAACTCCAGCCCGGTGGTGCCGTGGTTGGGATTCGAACAGGCGACCCTAGTACTGCCAGGCAGAAGTGCTAACCACTTGGCCACTGTGCTGCCCTATTTTTGTGTTACATATTTGTGTTACATCAGCGTCAAGGGGTTAAAATCCCTGCAATGTACATAGATCACCCCGAGAGGAATGTTTTTTTTTTTCTCAACAAAAGTGGAGATACTCTTTAAACCAATGGCCAGGCTTACAGGCATGATTTGGCCACTCAAATGTCTCAATAACAAAGCTGCATAAACATGAAGGCTCAGAACGACAGAACATGAATGTTTAATCCCATGGTGGCAGGACATCTCTACCATTCACCCTCAAGTGACCCAGAAATCTCTGGTGCCAGCTAACTCCGGAGGAAGACTAAAGCAATCAAACGATCTACCACAACTGATCCCCATCTCCCCACTCCGAGACTGAACAGCCATCTGGCTGGGTCTGAAGATGGCCACAAACATGATCCGTTTCATCTTATCCAGCACCAAGCCTCTTGTCTATGATCACCACAAGCGATAAACGAGATGGGAGATTTTAATATCGCATTATGAAGCAATGTATCCCGGGCAATCGCTGTGTTTACAATACACTGGCACTAACATTTTACAGCTGAGATGATCACCCACAAGAGGTTTAATCACTCAGTGGCGCAAGATTAAAATCGTCCCATAGGTTAACCCGGAATTATGCTTTCATTTATTAAAAAAAAAAAAAAAAAAAAAAAAAAAAAAAATCACATTAAAAGCAGAAGTAAACCAGCAAAAAAAATAAAATAAATTTCCCTGCAAATAATGTCACGACGTGCTGGTATACGGGCACATTATGAAAGACTTACCTTAGCACAAAGCCCTCCAGAGGCGCGTTGTCACCGCTGACAGGCCTTCCATCTTCACCCGGCCTTCCTTCCAGGTTCATGTTCTGAGCCACAATGACATTACGGGATGTGAGTGAGAGTCTCGGCCACGGCAAAGAGCTCCTAAGGAACGGCACGCGTATGTCATGCCTTCAGAGCGCATGCACGGGTGATGTCATCGGCTGCAGGGACACGGAATATCTCCTAAACGGTGCATGATTAGAAGAATTGCTTGTACCTGCAGGTAAGCTTTATTATATGCCTACCTATAGGTAGGAGTGTCCAGTGGGAGTTTGATTCCACTTTAACCCCTTCACGCCGGCCGCACGCAAATGTGCGGCCTCCTGGCGTCTGGGCCTAGACGCCAAGCGGCCGCACATTTGCGTTCATGTAACAAAAAAACATATGTGCTGAGAGTGCGCGCCCTGCGCACTCCCAGCACACATGTGCGGTACGCACGGAAAGGTCCCGGTCCGCTCTTTCGATCAGGACCTTTCCCGGTCATGTGACCGGCCGTGATGTGAGGTCACGGTGGCCATGACACTAAGCCCCGCCCCGTCCACCTCCCGGCACAGGAACTTCTCTTCACGCCGGGACGATCCGGCGTGAAGGGGCTAGAGCAGATCTACGCTGTATCTGAACACCACAAAACAAAAACACATTTTAATCAATTTTTAGTATTCAAAGCAAATTCCCCCATCCATCTATGTCTTCATGCTTTATTTTGTTGAGAAATCACTTTGAAAAACACCCCATAGCACTTCTGGCTGTGGCCACCTTGAGTAAGGGTAGATGATTCATGTGGCATTTACTTCCTGGAATCCATCTGCCCTTAGCTCAGGCATGCAGACTAGAGAGTATTCTTAGCTGAGAAAGCCCCTCCTGAAGACTCCTGGGATGTATGACACCATTTGCCTAGGCATATAAACCAGGAATTGACGAAAGAAATGGATAAAAAAATAAATACATTTAAAACCAGTAAATACAATGTACCTTCCTATCCATTTACTAATGCTGGCAGCATAACAATTAAAAATAGTCAGTGTTAAATGAGAACAGAATAAGCTCTCCAGCACTCAAGGGATCAAAAAGGGAAACCACGACCAAAATCACCTATGGATAGATTTCGGAGATGCTGCCCTCCTCAGATAGGGAAATCAACAACTGAAAAAAGAGCAAACAGGAGACGCACCACCTCCGAGGAAAGGCACTCGTCCCCGAAACGCGTCAGTAAAACGGCCATACTGCCAGTCGGACACCCCGCCACTGTTATAGCCATCTCTACCGTTCTACTAAGCTTTCCATTTATGCCATGTTTGTGGGTAGGTTTCCTCATCTTTACCTTTACTGAACCTTCGATAATGCACTAGGGGATTGCGCCTCCTCTTTTTTTAATGTTGAATGAGAGAGTGAAGTTCCATGAATGCAGGAAAACAACGGAGTATTTCTGCTCGAGTGCGATCCATGGCAAAGCACAAGTGTATTGTAATTCCCATTGCCCGACGGATAAACTCAAAACAATAACATATAAAGCCATTTATAACTCTGCCCCAAATTACATCACCGATCTCGTCTACAAATATCACCCAAACCGTACTCTCCGCTCCTCACAAGACCTCCTGCTCTCTAGCTCCCTTGTTGTCTCCTCCTCCTATGCTCGTCTCCAGGACTTCTCCAGAGCCTCCCCCATCCTCTGGAATTCTCTACCCCAATTGATCAGACTATCGCCTACTCTGCCCACTTTTAGGCGATCTCTGAAAACCTCTCTCTTCAGGGAAGCCTATCCTGCCTTCAGCTAATAATGGAATCTTCTACTCTTCCTACCAGTCCATCCCCCACAGTTACTACCTTTTGTACAACTAGCCCCTCCCTCCTAGATTGTAAGCTCCCAGGATCAGGCTCTCCTGTCCCTCTTGTATTGAACTGTGTTGTTGCTGTATTGTCTCCCATTATACTGTAAAGTGCTGAGCAAACTGTTGGCGCTATATAAATCCTGTATAATAATAATAATAATATAAGCTGTAGATTGTCCTCACTATATGTATGCACATGCATGTATACCTGCAGAACATATAATGGACGGGGACGATACTCCCAGCAACGCAGAACATGTGAGCTCTATACAAGTAAGAAGGTAAATAAAAACCTGCTCGCCATACAGATATATCTGAGAATGGAAGAAGGATGCCAGGTGTACTTACGAATGAACGCATGACAACCCTCAGACAATGTCCATTATTGAAAATAAAAAAAAAAAAAAAAAAAAAAAAAAAAAAAAGGAAGCATGGCCTACGACAGCCATATCCTAGATGTCCCATTCTAATAGAAAGAAGAACCCGACTAGTTGTCCTACATAAGCAACACCGCGGTTTGTTCTCTGTTTTACCGTCTGAGATGCCGCCGCCCATGACCTGCAATGAAGCCAGGCTAACAGACGTCCCACCTGTACAGGGTAACAAGTTCAAACAGCAATAATAATAATAGACTAAATAAAAAAGCAGCAGACCCGACCTGGAACTAGCACTTGGCGTGAAGCATGCAGGTAGGTCTGTAGAGGCTGGACTGCCAGGACAGACTGCTCTCCCACCTTTCAGACCGGCCTCAGCTGCAGCGTGCTCTCTGAAAACACAATGATCGGTGGCAGAGGGGAGGGTTTGGTGCTGACGTTATAAAGTTGCTCAGTAACTGCAACCCCCAGGAGAATTTTTCCATGACAGAGGAGAAAAATGGTGTGTTTGTGTGATCGGTTAACCCCTGACCTCCTGCAGGTCTGCTTGGCCAGGTAATTGACCTGTGATCCCGCAGGCAGGGGGCAAGGTTCACCTAAAGTGGGAAAGTTGAAAAAGTTGATGTAGATTCACAGCAGACAGAACCCAGGTAGTGAGGAAAAGGCCAGGGCCACCGATTAGCTGCCACCCAAATCCCACACACTGCCGGGGGATGGCCTGAATAGTTCCCTTCCTCTAAGCCGCATATAATAAGCCCTTGAGATGTAAAAAAATGGAATTATTCATGAGACCAAAGCTCCTTACAAAAGTAGAAAAGAATCACACAGGGGCCACAATGATGTGTGTGCATTTCTAAAACAACTTGGTTTTGAGTAACCATCCAAGATGTCCATATATGACCAATTGGGCCAGCACTGTGATTGGCTAACTGTTTTGCAGAATCTATTAGTAATTTGGTTGTTCTAGAGCAGGAGTCTCTAAACGTTCAAAACAAAGGGCCAGTTTACTGTTTGGGGGCCCGGTCTGTCAGTGTAGAGTAGAAATTGCCCTGGCATCAGTGAGGGTAAACAATGGTACTTCATTGGTATTAGCTGGAGGAACAATGCCCCATTGTTGGCATCAGGGAAAGGAATAGTGCCCAGTCACTGGTGTTAATGGGAGGAATAGTGCCCATTGTTGGTGTCAGGTGGATGAATAGTGTCCCATCCTTGGCATCTGGGGTAGGAAGAGTACCATCATTGGCATTAGTGGGAGGAATAGTGTCTCATCATTGATATTAGTGGAAGGAATAGGGTTCCATTGTTAGCATCCGTGGGAGGAATAGTGCGCCATCATTTGTATCAGTGGGAGGAATAGTGCCCCATCGTAGGTATCAGTGGGAGGAATAGTGCCCCATCATTGGTATCAGTGGGAGGAATAGTGCCCCATCATTGGTATTAGTGGGAGGAATAGTGCGCCATCATTTGTATCAGTGGGAAGAATAGTGCCCCATCACTGGTGTTAATGGGGGAAATAGTGCCCCATTGTTGGTGTTCCATCATTGATATTAGTGGGAGGAATAGTGCTCCATTGTTAGCATCAGTGGGAGGAATAGTGCGCCATCATTTGCATCAGTGGGAAGAATAGTGCCCCATCACTGGTGTCGGCGGAAGGAATAGTGCCCCATTGTTGGTGTCAGTGGGAGGAATAGTGTTCCATCCTTGGTATAAGGAGAAGGAATAGTGCCCCATTGTTGGTGTCAGTGGGAGGAATAGTGTTCCATCCTTGGTATAAGGAGAAGGAATAGCGTACTATCATTGGCATTAGTAGCAGGAATACTGTCCCATCATTGATATTAGTGGGAGGAATAGTGCTCCATTGTTAGCATCAGTGGGAGGAATAGTGCCCCATCATTTGTACCAGTGGGAAGAATAGTGCCCCATCATTTGTACCAGTGGGAAGAATAGTGCCCCATCAATGGTGTCAGTGGAGGGAATAATGCCCTATCAGCAATGGCTCACTTGGACTATTGCACAACAAGTGGTCTGTGGCAGACTATACCTAGGTGCTGTATCACAGCTAACACTAAGGGCCCATTCACACCATACGTGGCACTGCCCAAAACAGCCCTAAGTGACTTGTCTATTGTTTCAGTTCACACCAATGTGCGGTGCCGTGTGCACTGGAAAAAAGTAGGACATGTATTTAATATGCACTCAGCATACTGTAAGGCAGTACACTACATCACAATGTGTTGCGGTACATACAGGGGCAGACTGACAACTCATGGGGCCCCCGGGCAATAGGGGATCATGGGGCCCCTGTGTCCTTGCCCAAAACTCAAAAAAGCCTATGAAAAAGATACCAGGGGCAT
>CATNWA010014741.1:630000-718126 GCA_951230385.1 Staurois parvus
GCGCGCGCGCGCGCACACAGTGGGAAGCCGGCGACGTGGTGCGCGCGCGCACACAGTGGGAAGCCGGCGACGTGGTTCGCGCGCGCGCGCACACAGTGGGAAGCCGGCGACGTGGTTCGCGCGCGCGCACACAGTGGGAAGCCGGCGACGTGGTTCGCGCGCGCGCGCGCACACAGTGGGAAGCCGGCGACGTGGTTCGCGCGCGCGCGCACACAGTGGGAAGCCGGCGACGTGGTTCGCGCGCGCGCACACAGTGGGAAGCCGGCGACGTGGTTCGCGCGCGCGCACACAGTGGGAAGCCGGCGACGTGGTTCGCGCGCGCGCGCACACAGTGGGAAGCCGGCGACGTGGTTCGCGCGCGCGCGCACACAGTGGGAAGCCGGCGACGTGGTTCGCGCGCGCACACAGTGGGAAGCCGGCGACGTGGTTCGCGCGCGCACACAGTGGGAAGCCGGCGACGTGGTTCGCGCGCGCACACAGTGGGAAGCCAGATGTGAAGCCACAAGGAGTCACAGCAGACTTTTAACAGTTAACATGCAGACACCAGGAAAGCAAAGACCATCAAAGAACCGGCCCTGGGGTGAGGACGGCTTTAAATCCTTAGACATGCAAGTGTCCTTTTATTAAAAGTAGGCAGCTGCACTGTTTGAGCCATTTTCACACCTGCAAATCATGTAGTGTTTCCATTCTTTTGTCTAAAATCCCTGTATATACTGCTGACCTAATGCACAGCACCTTAATGGGAAGAGAACCATTCACCTCAGTGCCTGCCCAATCTAGTGTCACCAACTTACTGACAAAGGCACATACATCCTGTAGAGCCAGTTACTCTAGCAGTACGTTTTTTGGATCGTTGGAGGAAAACCATTTTAAACACAAGTAAAAACCTACTACTGCCCTAGTGGGAATGATATCCATGATTCCAATGCTGCAAGGCAGCACTGCTACCCACAAAGCACCATGCCGCCCGATCCTGCTCTGTACACCCCTTCATGAGACATTTCCTTGTACTTTAAATAGCACTTAATTATGATCTCACTATGAGTCCTCACCTAACTCTACACAAAAACTCCCTGCATTTCCAATCCCCTTCCCAAGAATGTCACATCAACTCTACCACCGCTTATGAAGTCTAAAAGGAGCCATCTACAGGAATGCCGTCAACAATTTTAAATTTTTTAAAAATGTGAATACAATTTTCTATCACTTAAAAAAGATCCTGTAATAAGTAGAAACCAACTAAGGGCCCTTTCACACAGGTGGACTGATCGGGTCCGCCAGTCTGTCCCTCTATGGAGTGGAGGCTGTAAATGGAAATGTGTCAAGTACATCCGCCTGCATCCGATCCGATAAAACAGCCTGGCAGATCAGACTGAATGACAGTCAGATGTAAACAGACAGGCGGTCCGTTTACATCTAACTACCCCATAGAGGACACGCCCACTCTGCACAAGCGGAGGGGAAACACATACCTGTCATCTGCCTGCTCAGCGGAGATCAGCTGACAGATTCCCCCCCTGAGCAGGCAGATCCTCTTGGTGGAAATGTCCCATGTGAAAGGGACCTTAGCAAATACACATAGCAGGTGTAAAGCAGACACAGTAAGCCCGTATAACCTACTTAACCCCTTAGAGCCGGCGCCTCCTGGCCCTTTAAGGGTTTAAGAAGCCGGGGCGGGGTTTTAGGGTCATGTGACCGCTGTGATTCGCCATCACATGATCGGGAAAAGTCGCGATTGAAGGGGAGATCGGGACCTTTCCGTGAGTACTGGACATGTGTGCTGGGAGAGCACAGGGCGCGCACTCTCAGCACATATGTTTTTCTTAATGGCACGCAAATGTCCGGCCGCTCGGCCTCAAGGCCCAGACGCTGGGAGGCAGCACATTTGCGTGTGGCCGGCGCAAAGAGGTTAAGATTCTGTGTTTGAGGGGCAGAGGAAAGGCATATGGTGATCCTTGGTGTGCTAGCTACAGATATCATTTCCGCTGTCCATCCGGTGGTTGCTGCAACATGCACTTACAATACGGGAGACAATACAGTTCCATACAAGAGGGTTGGGAGGGCCCTGCTCCTTGGAGCTTACAATCTAAGAGGGAGGGGCTAGTGATACAAAAAAGGTAGTAACTGTGTGTGTTTACAACCATTTCCAGGAACGTGTGCATTGGGATTATTTATTTCAGGTACTTATATAGCGCCGTCAATTTATGCAGTGCTTTACACATATATATTGTACATTCACATCAGTCCCTAACCCTCAAGGGGTGTACAATCTAAAGTCCCTAACTTACATTCATACATACACATACTAGGGACAATCTAGACAGGATACAATTAAACTACCTGCATGTCTTTGGAGTGTGGCAGGAAACCAGAGTACCCGGAGGAAACCCACACAGGCACAGGGAGAACATGCAAACTCCATGCAGGTGGTGCCGTGGTTGGGATTCGAACCAACGACCCTAGTACTGCCAGGTGGAAGTGCTAACCACTAAGTCACTGTGCTGCCCTACTAAGCCACTGTGCCGCCCTACTAAGCCACTGTGCCGCCCTACTAAGCCACTGTGCCGCCCTACTAAGCCACTGTGCCGCCCTATTATTTCTTTGGATATAAGTGGCCGACGCCAGGACTAACTGGCTCCTGAGATCTTTCCTGCAATAACCCCATCTCAATAACGTTCCTATTAAAAAGGTGACAGAACGACTAGAACACATAAAATACACACACACACACTTTACATATATATTGTACATTTGCATCAGTCCCTAACCCTCAAGGGGCGTACAATCTAAGGTCCCTAACTCACATTCATACATACACATACTAGGGCCAATCTAGACAGGATCCAATTAAACTACTTGCATGTCTTTGGAGCGTGGGAGGAAACCGGAGTACCCGGAGGAAACCCACGCAGGCACAAGGAGAACATGCAAACTCCAGGCAGGTGGTGCCGTGGTTGGGATTTGAACCAATGACCCTAGTACTGCCATGCGGAAGTGCTAACCACTAAGCCACTGTGCCGCCCTATTATTTCTTTGGATATGATCTCCTAGATTGTAAGCTCCAAAGAGCAGGGCCCTCGATCCTCTCATGTTTTGCATGTATTATTGTACATTCACATCAGTCCCTAACCCTCAAGGGGTGTGCAATCTAAGGTCCCTAACTTACATTCATACATACACATACTATGGACAATCTAGACAGGAGCCAATTAACCTACCAGCATGTCTTTGGAGTGTGGGAAGAAACCGGAGTACCCGGAGGAAACCCACGCAGGCACAGGGAGAACATGCAAACTCCAGGCAAGTGGTTGGGATTCGAACCAATGACCCTAGTACTGCCAGGCAGAAGTGCTAACCACTAAGCCACTGTGCCGCCCAATTATTTCTTTGGATATAAGCGGCCGATGCCAGGACTAACTGGCTCCTGAGATCTTCCCGGCAATAACCCCATCTCAATAACGTTCCTATTAAAAAGGTGACAGAACGACTAGAACACATATAAAACACACACACTCAAAAATCGGGAGCACTGGTTGATTTTAGAGAGCTGGATAAAAGCGGCCGACCCGGGACTAGCTGGCTCCCGAGATCTCTCCAGCAATAACCCCGTCTCAATCATGTTCCTATTAAGGAGTTTACAGAATGAACCAAACAAATAATTTCTCCTTTACAAGTAGACAGCATCAGCTGAATCAATATTTGCTTGTTTTTTTTTTCCAGGGAAGAGACTCCTTCAGCTAGTTTAATACAGTATGTACACATTAAAAGACGACAAACACACACATTTCACAAGTAAAGTATACAGAGTACAATAGTCACACACTGTTAGCATTCTGCACAAAGATTAAATGGCACATGACAGGACAGCAGTGTGCTCTGTGTGCTCAGTATGTCCAGCTCAGCAAGACTCGTGATGGTCATCAACATGTTGTACATATAAAGAGGACACAGTGATCAGCAAATGTTCTTCAACACAAGGCAATTCCAGCATATAGCAAACGATATATATTAACCACTTGAGCTCTGGAAGGTTTTACACCCCCCCCCCCCTACCCCCGTGACCAGGCCATTTCTTGCTATTTAGTACTACACCATTTTTAACTGGTAATTGCACATTCATGCAATGCTGTACCAAAACAAAATGTATTCAATTCTTTTCACACAAACAGAGCTTTTCTTTTGGTGGTAATTGATCACCACTGGGTTATTTTTTTTGTGATATAAAAGAAACAAAAAAATAACAATTGAACCCCCCCCCCCCAAAAAAAAAAAAAACCCAATGATTTCTACTTTCTGCTGTAAAAAATAAAATTTCTTCATAAATTTAGGTCAAAACGTATTCTGCTAAATGTCATTGGTAGAAAAAAAAAATCCCAATAAGTGTACTGATATATTGATTGGTTTGTGTGAAAGTTACGGTGTTTACAAACGATGGTATATATACACCGGAATTTGTAATGATTTATTTCATACGATTAATGGTGGTGATCAGAAATATATAGTGGGCCTGCGATAGTGCGGTGGACAATCTGACACTTACTGACGCTTGGTGGGAACTGACCGACACTGACATCCCAGTGACACTAATACAGTGATCAGTACTGATACTAAACACTGGCTGGGAAGGGGTTAACATCTAGGGTGACCAAGGGGTTAAATGTGTGCCTTACAATGTGTAAGGTGTGTATTATGTGCTGCTTTTACTAATAGACCTCTTCATTTCTCATCCCTGTCTTGCAGGGATGAGAAACAGAGAGATCGTTTTCTCTGTACAGAGCCCTGTGTTGATAGTCAACACAGGGCTCTGGGCTGCGATTGGACACAGCCGATCAGCATGTCCTGGCCAATAATCATTGGCTGGGACTTGCTGACAGACTCCATGCAATCGTACAATCACAGCAGATGCTAGGGCCGGGATGCACTGGTATATATCGGTGGCCGAAAATAAGGTTATTGGCATTTTGCCAATAGAAAAAAAAAAGTGCCGATAACGACATGCTGCGTCTCACAGACTTCAATACAAAATCGATTCCTATAGACTTCGATGCAAAATCTCCCCCCAATGACTTCAATGCAAAAACGCCAGCTCTGTTAATTACATTTTTTTTTTTAAAAATGTCCGTTTCAGTTTTCGCTAAGTGCATCCTGAATTTTCGGTTTTTGACACCGGAATGTTCGATGCACCACTAATCTAGGGTCAATAAAGGGTTAACTGCGTGACTAACAAGTATAATGTGTTTAAAGTCTGTTGCTTTTACTAAGCAATGCGCCAATTTTTACTCCCTGCTTTGCAGGGAGAAAACAACATTCAGACCGCTGCTGTCAACAAAGAGTCGGCAAACAACACAGGGCTCTCTACAGTCATTCGCTCAGCCGGTTCCGGCCATAAATGATTGGCCGGGACCCGTTGATCGGCTTGTGCTGTAGTGAATGAAAACACAGTTGGGGTGGCGAGCTGCGCCCCTTACCCAGAAGAGCCAGATCATGTACATTTACATGATTTGGCGCAGTGGGGCTGTTCTGCCGCAGTATAGCTTCGGTAGGCAGTCGCCAAGCAGTTAATAAGGTCCAATTTTTGCCTATTCTCTATAATCTCTCAAAATAGATCTGAAGTCATGAGATCACCATACAGTCAGCTTCCTGGGCCTTGGCTGCTTCTCTAAGGTGTACAATTTATAGGAAGACTTCGCACAAAAGGCACTCCCTCCAGTTTCATGAAATAATTCAAGAGTATCTAAAAGAGGATATTCAAAGTGCTCACAAACCAAGCTTCCTGAAAACACACACAGTCACCAAACGACATGTAAAAACAACAGCGTGGAGGGGGGGGGGGGGGGGGGGGGGGATAACTAACAAGTTGGCAGGAAGCAGGAGAAAGTGACAAAGATAGCTAGAGATGATGCAAATTTCAGTTTTAGTACAAAACGCAAAAAATTTCCCGGACATCTGGAAACTATGCAGGGACCAAAACTTTTCATATCTGAAAAGGGACTCATAGCTCATCGAGCTTGGTCTATGTTAGTTATATTAAAAAGTGCCGAAAGCATTTGACGAACCCTCGCATATATTTTTTAATCCTTAATGTGTTCTCACGGGTACGGTTGACCACTGCTGGTCACTATGCAGGGTGGCAGTAGGCAACGAATGTCCTAGATCGGAGGCAAAGGTGAGACTAGGCACCGGTGAGAACTTGTGCATTAGTGTGAGATTTCATTAATGTAACAAGTTTACTTTAGATTTTAAAGTGTGTAACAGGTCAGCTCCAGGTCACATGACTTACAAATAATTTGGTGTGCATGGAGGAATCGCAAACTAGGTGCAAGATTGGTGTCGTGTAGAGTTCTCACCCACAAAGGGTGAGGAGTTCCAGGATGCATATCCTATAGGGCATACACTGGCTTTCTAGTTTTCTCATGGCTTGGCTAGCCCTGCAGCCCAGAGACTTTATGGAGTCTTGGGTGGGATGAAACCTTCAACCGTATATCCATCTTTTGGTGGTAACCAGCATCTACTGATTTTGTAGTTTTTTTTTATGGAAGCCAACTGTTGCTCAGCGTTTCTCCCTCCCCAGGACACTGCCAGAAGCCAAAGCGGGACCCTTTGAATGTGTCCCTGACCAGGCCGACATCTGGGAAATATACAGTAACTGCTACAGGAGCAATGAGTAGACTCTGACACGTTCTGGTCCAAGAGGCTGCGCTTTCAGCATGGTTTCTCAACTAGGGTTCCTCCAGAGGTTTCTAGGGGTTCCATGACCAATTAGCAAGTTCTGCCTCTAAGATAAGTTCCCAATGACACCATTGATCTTTTTAGCTATCTGTAAGGGGGTAATTTATCCCAATGGCCACACGTCTAAGGACCATTCTTCCCCAATACACTAAGGTATCTAGATTTGTAGATATAATTATTAGCAGGGGTTCCCTGAGACTGGAAAGTTATTTCAAAGGTTCCTCTGTGTTGAAAAATTTGAGAAAGGCTGGCTTAGAGACTTTGGATATTGTGTAATTGCTGAAACCCCTCTGTGGGAAACCCACTGTCCAGGAACCTGGAAAAAACGTGGGCAGGAATCCCTTAAGTGCAAAAATGGCAGGTGGACAGTGTCTGACTTTTCTACCCTTGAGTTGAACCCTCAAAAGGTATTTAAAATTTATATGAGATTTAATTGAGTTTACATATAACAATTTGCTTTGTTAATATCATTACAAGAATTTTATTTTTATTGCTGCAGCTTTCATTAAAAGAGCACCTGGTCATCCTGCCATAAAAGTCCCTGTAAGGGCAATAGGTTGAAAACACTGTCATTGTCTCCCAACTGCAAATATGCCTCGTCCCCCATGTCATTGTCTCCCAACTGCAAATACGCCTCGTCCCCCATGTCATTGTCTCCCAACTGCGAATATGCCTCGTCCCCCATGTCATTGTCTCCCAACTGCGAATATGCCTCGTCCCCCATGTCATTGTCTCCCAACTGCGAATATGCCTCGTCCCCCATGGCATTGTCTCCCAACTGCGAATATGCCTCGTCCCTCATGTCATTGTCTCCAAACTGCAAATATGCCTCGTCCCCCATGTCATTGTCTCCCAACTGCAAATATGCCTTGTCCCCCATGTCATTGTCTCCCAACTGCAAATACGCCTTGTCCCTCATGTCATTGTCTTCCAACTGCAAATATGCCTTGTCCCCCATGTCATTGTCTCCCAACTGCGAATACGCCATGTCCCCATGTCATTGTCTCCCAACTGCAAAATATGCCTGTCCCCCATGTCATTGTCTCCCAACTGCAAATATGCCTCGTCCCCCATGTCATTGTCCCCACTGCGAATATGCCTCGTCCCCCATGTCATTGTCTCCCAACTGCGAATATGCCTCGAATACGTCCCCCCATTGTGCAAATATGCCCCCATTGTCTTGTCTCCCAACTGCAAATACGTCCCCCTTGTCTCCCCCTTGTCCCTCATGTCATTGTCTCCCAACTGCAAATACGCCTTGTCCCCCATGTCATTGTCTCCCAACTGCGAATACGCCATGTCCCCCATGTCATTGTCTCCCAACTGCGAATACGCCTTGTCCCCCCATGTCATTGTCTCCCAACTGCGAATATGCCTTGTCCCCCATCACATGGACTTTCGATGGCGTGGCCATTTAAATACAATTTATACAAGCACAGTCCGCTGTTTTTTACCATAAGGAAGCCCGCCCTGAGGAATGCTGTGCCACCATTGCTGGAGTGAATGTAGACAGAAGTGGCAGTAGACCATCTGCAGCATTGAGATGCAACAAAGGACGAAAAGAAATGTAAAACAAATATTACAAAATATGGAAACTGTATGGTATACAATTTGCTTTAACAATCTAAGGCAACCTTCCTCAACCTCTTCAACACAGAAGAACCCTTGAAATAATTTTCCAGTCTCAGGGAGCCCCTGCTAAAAATGACTATATCTACAACTCATGATACATTAGTGTGATGGTCAGTGGAAAGAATGCTCCTTACACTTGTGGTCATTGAGAAGAACTACCCCCTTGCAGATAGCTAGAAAGATCAATGGTGTCAGTGGGAACTTATAGGAGGAAGAAATTGCTCATTGCTCAAGGAACCCCTAGCAATCTCTAGAACACGTGTCAAACACAAGGCCAGCAGGCCAATTCTGGCCCTTCAGGCCATTTCATGTGGCGCTCACACCCCCTCCTGTCTCTGCCCCCACCTTGTCTCATCAGTTGGCAGCAGTAAGGAAGACAAACTCTTCATACAGATCCTGCGCCTCTCTATGTAGCCACAGCACCCTCTCGTCTCTGCCTCCCCTAGTCTTAGCATTCAATAGACTCCAGCAGCTAACACTAGCCCTCCTCCAGACCCTGCATTTACTGTTTCCCAGCTCCACCCCAGCTTCTTCCTGGCAGGAGCACATGGTAAGGGGGTGCGCTGTGATGTAAAAGAAGGTTGGCTTGACTTCTGACTCTTGATGACTTCTGATGAGAGACTCTTGACTTCGGATGAAGGGGGGGGCTCCTGGCATCTGATATAGGGGGGGGGGGGGGGTTTCTCTGATCATCTAGTCTTACAGATACAACCTTTCCTTTGAGGGTGACCATGATGCTAATGCGGCTTGCGATTAAACTGAGTTTGACACCCCTGCTCTGGATCAGTGGTCTTCAAACTGCAGCCTTAGGGCCAGATGCAGCCATTTGCTTGCTTTTATCCAGCCCTTGGGGCATTCATTCATCCACTGATACCAGCAAAATGGCATAATTCCCCACACTGACATCAACAATGGGGCCCAATGATACCAATGATGGGGCACAATTCCTCCCACTGACACCAATGATGGAGTCCAATTTCTCCCAATGATATAAAGAATGGGGCTCAATGACACCAATGATGTGGCACACTTCCTCCCACTGACACCAACAATGGGGCACTGTTTTTTTTCTACACTGACATCGGCAACTTTTCTACTCCTAATGGCCACAGTTCGGCCCCCTTAAAGTTTGAAGGACAGTAAGCTGACCCTTTGTTTAGAAAGTTTGGAGACCCCATTCTAGAGGAACCCTAGTTAAGAAAACCCTGATCTAAGAGCTTGTTCACTTGGGTGGCCAGGGGTGGTAATAGCAGGTGGCTGACCATTGTTTTACAGCCCCCAGACCACTCAACAAAAGAAGGGCATGCCATCATGGCAAAAATTAAACCACGTTGCAGTGAGCTCCCAAACACAATCCATTTAAGTGTCTGAGGCCATGGCACAACCATGTGAAATGCATGTGGTTGTCGTGGTTCAGCCTTTTCAGGGTTAAAACAGGTGGTGAGGACAACACATCACCTCCTCACCACCTATAAAACTCTCTCCAAAAAGCTGTCCACTGCAGGTCACTTTTCCCGGTGCGGCAAGAGCCCTGTCTGTCAAGACTTGTATTTATTTTAAAATAATTTAACAATGATATAAAACAAACGAAAAGTCATGCTTGTTTCTGCACCTCTGTGTCTTATTATTCTACAGCAGCCTGGTAATTTGAGTCCTTCATTTTACAAGGCTCCTGATTTTACTGCACACGCTTTCACCAATACTCACATCTTCATTGTTTCTAGAACTGGTTTTCCAAGTCGCTCTGAAAATAGGGTCCAAGGTAAGGGATGTGTACATTTCCGGTGCTTATTTTTAGAAGTATGTAAATAACGTCTTCTCTACACACAGAATAAAACGACAGGCCGCGGATATCTATTCTTATCAAACAAAAGATGCTGAGCTCGGCCCATACTGCATGGAAACTGACCCAGCCCAGCTTTTAACTATTGTGAATAAAGCCTCCAGAACAGAACGCTTCTGACTAAAAGGCAATCGATTTGAACCAGTGCTGCCATTTTGGTTTTGATGTTCTGGATGTGCTTTGAGAAAAAAAAAAAAAAGACAAAACGAGGAATGCTGAAATATTAAAGCGCCACGCCTAACCTTGGGAACATTAGATGAAGATTACATTACTATAATCCTATTTACCTAAAACAGATCCTCCGTTGGCAAAGGCAAGTCGTCAATCAATGCTGCCAAAATACAGCAAACATTGGCAGACTGGGACGAAAAGCACTGTATTATGATGAACTAATCATCAGCCAGGTCAACTTTTGATAGTTCTGAAAGTTGATTTACCAAACACATACAGGTCAAAAATGAAGGGACCCATACACCAGAGATTACATTTGGTATTACTGGAGACAAGCGTCAAAGCTCGGAGATGCAGTAGAAGTTGCAGGGCAACCTTGGCCAATACCGGGGAAGTAAATCTTGTTGCTATTGACTCCCCTCCGACCAGCCAGTGGTGTTTGGTAGTGACTCCCCCCTCCAGCATCTACAGCAGAGGTCTCTAATCTTTCTAAACAAAGGATCAGTTTACTGTCCTTCAGAATTTAGGGGGGCTCCATTGTGGCCAGTGGGAGTAAAAAAATATCCTGAATTCAGTGTAAATAAACAATGCCTCAGGCCTTGTGGTCAGTGGGAACATAGAAACTACATAGCAACTGTGGTCAGTAGGAGTAGTACCCCATTATTGATATTACGTTGGAAGAATAGTGTCTCATTGGTGGTGTCAATGGCAAATAACTATGCCCCGCTCTTGGTGTCAGTGGGAAGAATAGTGCCCCAGGGCGGGATATAGGCTAGCAAACGGGCCTCATTTGGTCTATGGGCTGCAGTTTGTGGAGACCTCTGGCCTACAGCATAAACAAGCTAAAGGCCCATATTTACAGTTGCAAGAAAAAGTAAGTGAACCCCTTGGGATTACGTGGAGTTTTGCATGAATTGGGCATAAAATGTGCTCTGAACGTCATCTAGTCACAACAATAGAAGAACACAGTCTGCTGAACATAATACTACACAAAACATTAGATGTTGCCATGGTTTAATTGCACATAACATGTAAACATTCACAGTGCAGGGAGGAAAAAGTATGTGAACCTTTGGACTTAAAACTGGTTGACCCTCCTTTGGCAGCAATAACCTCAACCAACGTTTCCTGTAGTTGCAGATCAGACCTGCACAACGATCTGGAGTCATTTTGGACCACTCCTCTTCACAAAACTGATTCAGTGTAGCAATATTCTTGGGATGTCTGGTGTGAATCGCTCTCTTAAGGTCATGCCACAGCATTTCAATCGGGTTGAGGTCAGGACTCTGACTGGGCCACTCCAGAAGGCGTTATTCTGTGCTGTTGCAGCCATTGTTTTGTTGAATTACTTGTATGCTTTGGGTCATTGTCCTGTTGCATCACCTATTCTCTGCGGAGCTTCAGTTGGCGGACAGATGGTCGTACGTTTTCCTGCAAAATGTCTTGATAAACTCTGGAATTCATTTTCCCATCAATGACAACAATCCGTCCAGGCCCTGAGGCAGCAAAGCAGCCCCAAACCATGATGCTCCCTCCGCCATGTTTTACAGTGGGGATGAGGTTTTGATGTTGGTGTGCTGTGCCTTTTTTTTCTCCACACATAGTGTTGTGTGTTCTTCCCAAACAACTCAATCTTGGTTTCATCTGTCCACAGTATATTTTGCCAGTAGTGCTGTGGAACATCCAGGTGCTCTTTTGCAAACTTCAAACGTGCTGCAATATTCTTTTTGGCCAGCAATGGCTTCCTCCGTGGTGTCCTCCCATGTACTCCATTCTTGTTTAATGTTTTCCTTATTGTAGATGTGTCAACAAAAATGTTAGCATGTACCAGAGAGATTTCTGTAGGTCTTTAGCTGACACTCTGGGATTCTTCTTTACCTCATGCGGCATTCTGCGCTGTGCTCTTGCAGTCATTTTTACAGGACGACCACGCCTAGGGAGAGTAGCAACAGTGCTAAACTTTCTCCATTTGTAGACAGTCTGTCTTACCGTGGACACATGAACATCAAGGCTCAAGGAGATACTTTTGTAACCCTTTCCAGCTTCATGCAAGTCAACAATTCTTGATCGTAGGTCTTCTGAGAGCTCTTTTATGCGAGGCACGGTTCACATCAGACAGTGCTTCTTGAAACCAGTAAACCCAAAACAGGGTGTGTGTTTTTTTAAGGGCAGGACAGCTGTCAGCAACACATCCAATATCATCACACTGATTGGAGTCAAGGTTGGCTCACTCCTGGCTCCAATTAGCTCTGGGAGAAGTCATTAAGCTAGGGCCTCACATACTTTTTCCTCCCTGCACTGTGAATGTTTACATGTTATGTGCACTTAAACCATGGCAACATCTAATGTTTGTGTAGTATTATGTTCAGCAGACTGTGTTCTTCTATTGTTGTAACTTAGATGATGTTCAGAGCACATTTTATGCCCAATTCATGCAAAACTCCACGTAATCCCAAGGGGTTCACATACTTTTTCTTGCAACTGTATGTGACACCTGGTCGACAGACAACCCTTAGGCTGGCCATACATGCCCACACTTATATCAAACTATGACTGCAAAAATGACAGAACAAATCAAGGCATACAATCACCAACACTTTGTGACCAATTGTTGCAGACACTTGAGGGTCACACTTAAAAGCTTGTTTGCCATTATGTTCTAAAACCATGGGCATTGATTTGGTATTCCCCCTTTGAACCAACTTCTGTTGGATGTGAAGACCTGGCCTGCAGTTCAATTCATTCTATGGCTCGTTTCACATGGTTATTCCCATCAGGTCTGCCTGTCAAGTTTTTTCAGGCGTACCTGATCGGGCATTCTATTCACCTCAATGGACCAGCAGATGTAAACAAACTTGTGGCTGTTTATACCCGCCTAACTCTGGCTCAATTTGGGCAGCACAGTGGCTAAATGGTTAGCATTTCTGCCTGGCAGCACTAAGGTCGTTGGTTCGAATCCCAACCATGGTACCACCGACCTGGAGTTTGCATGTTCTCTCTGTGCTTGCATGGGTTTCCTTCGGGTACTCCGGTTTCCTCCCACACCCCAAAGACATGCTGGGAGGTTAATTGGCTCCTGTCTAAATTGGCCTTAGTATGTGTATGTATGAATGTGAGTTAGGAACCTTAGATTGTACACCCCTTGAGGGTTAGGGACTGATGTAAATGTATAATATATATAATGTAAAGTGCTGCGTAAATTGATGGCACTATATAAGTACCTGAAAATAATTAATAAAAAAAAAAAAAAAACACAGTGATGGGGATCTGTCCTCTGTCTGGGTGGACTGGAGGTCAGTTGGGTGTAAATAGGCAGCAGAGTCCGTTTATACTCGACCATCCATGGAGCAGAGCGCATACTCTGTCCATGTCTTCTCTTCAGAAACTGAGCGGACATGGACTTGTCATCCGCCCGCTCTGCTGCTGATCAGCAAACAGATCCCCTGCTGATCAAAACAGAGTCCTCCGCCTTTAAAAAGGGGCCTATAGGCGTTCAAGAGGGTTTGAGTAGGGTAGTGGCGTTACACAAGCCAGTGGAGTTCCTTCACAACAAACCCGTCAGGCCATGTCTTCAAGGTTCCAGCATGTCTGACTTCCTTCTACTGTTTATGGCCAGCCTGAGATAATGACAGGTACAGTATATAAATAACTCAATGTTGAGTAACACATACACCTGGGAATGGGTGTCAAAGCCCAAAGTATATATCCTCCCGGGTGTGCCTGGATCTCTTCCAGTTCGCCCTAAGAAAAATTAGATAAGATGTATGAACGAGAATTAATCTGAAAAATCGGCTTTAAATCCTTGTCCATGTCCAGCAAAGCATTTATTGGACTGTATGATTGTGAGGAGTATAATATGTCAGCGATCATAGAAATTGCATTTTCTAAGATGTTTCCACTACACAAACGCAAATTACTGCCTAAGCTAAACTCTAAACAATCAGAAAACACCAATTAGCGCACTTTTGCATTAATTAACACTGAACTCGAAGCAGATTTAAAAGACATAAATGAATGCAGCTCTGTAAGCTTGAACACATCAATAATAGTATATTAGTGCAAGTACCTAAATGTGACAGGGTATCAGCCTTTTGCAATAAGTCCCTGTACAGCAGGGCTGAAGTGTGAGAGGAAGAAGTGGCACCAGGAGCCAACCAGTTCATGCTGACAAGAATCATGTCAATAATAGGAGGAGAGCAGAGTGCTAGATCTTCACTGTACAGTTTCTCTTTTCACAGTCCATCCAGACTGGGGAGTCCAGAATGACCTGGGCTCAGAGGAAGCAGCCTGAATGATGCTGGACATCAGAATGACATCTAGTGGCAGAAAAAAAAATATTGCTGTGTATTTACATGCTTTCCTGTAATTCAGCCTCAGGTTGTACAGTTCTGCATAGGTGCAACAGTAAGCCTGCTCACCAACCTATAGGGATGGCCGTGCGCGCATGATCCAACTGCCCACAGGCTTCAAGATAAGGCGGCGGGGCTCACAAATAGATGTGTCCTGCTGAACGGAACATTCATGTCAATGCAGAGGGGAGGAATAACCTCTGCCTACAGCTGCTTCCTTCAGAGAAACTCCAGTCTTATATTTGCACTAAAGTCACCAGAAGATGTTGCTCACAGGAAGAAGTTATAGAAAAGGACTAAACTATTGGACATTTAACCTCTTACAGTGAAGCTCCTCCTGAAATGTAAGGGTTAAATGCTCATTTATGCCTAAAATACCATTAAAATGACTTTTCATTGACCCAATCCCTTGCTTCGGCAAGTTACCTCGCCATTATTAGACTGAAACTGCAGTCTCTTCTCTAAAGCATGCCATTGGGTTGTACTCTGACATCATCAAATACAATGCAGGGTCAACAGCCCTGTGATGTACTTGAGGATGCGAAGGGACTGCCTACAAACCTTGAGAGTCAGGAACAAGAGTTGAGTGCTGGATGCCAGAAGAGCGAGGGACAAGGCAAGTAAAAGTCCTTGCTTTTGGTACCCTAGACATAAATGAACATTTTAGGTTGATTTTCAACCTATTCTTTTACAGGGTGCAGCTGGTTGGACTTCTTCCAGTTAGCCACAGGATTGCTTTAAAGTCTACCTGTGCTTTGCCCATGCAAGACGGAGCAACAGTTTCACTTACCTTCCTCCATTCACAGCTACACATACTCACATTCCTATGGCTCTCCAACCACTCTGTGGCAACTTGGAGTTAACACAGAACTAAGGACTTTCTCCCCACCCTCGTATGAGAGGACTAGGTGCCTGAGCAGCCAATCACCATACACCAGCAGAGTCACGATGGCGAAAGAAAAGCAAATTGTACACCTCCTATGCCTAGAAGTAGAGCAGTATGTTTCCTATACCTGGAAGTAGAGGAGGTTTTATCTTTGCTCCTGGTGGCAGAACTGAGCCATGGGCAAAGCATGCACTCTCTGAAAATACACCAGATTTTCCTTTAAAGTGAACTTATAAGACCCTCAAAGAGCAGCCCAGTGAAGGAGACTTCAAACCCTTCATGAACATCTCAACTTTGTCCAAACTCCATTTCTCCCAGCATACAGGAGCCAAAAGAGAGGATCCCACTTTGCATTGTGGGAAGGCAGGGGGCAGAACCAGAATTCTGAACTGTAGTGAGATCAAGAAAATCAGGAAATGTGAATCTGGGTTCAGTGGGCTTATTAGGAACAAAGGAATATAAGCATGCACCCTCGGGTCACCTTCTTTGATTAGCTGCCATCAAATAAGTTTCAGGGGCCCAAGAACCCAAGTGCGGCATCTAAACTTTACACACTGGTTAGCTTGACTGTATGGCATTCTTCACTGTGGAATACAAAATATTCATGTTAGGACGTTTGTGGAAGTTATAAGATAACCAGCATGGATATTCAAGTACTGAGAACCTCCCTAAATACAGTAAGAGCTGTCTGATCCTTATAGTGATACTAACATGTCATATTTACCTGCTCTGTGCAGTGGTTTTAGCACAGAGCAGCCCGGATCCTCCTCTTCTCAGGTCCCCCTGTTTCGCTTCTGGCTCCTCCAACCTGTAAGGTGCCACATAGCAAACAACTTGCTATGGGGGTACCCGAGCTGGCGCGTTTCCGAGCCACTGCTCTCCGTGTCAATTCACAATCAGGAGTGAGAGTACCCGGAGAACCAAGGCTCTTGTGGACATCACTGGTTCAAAAGGGGGCTCAGGAAAGTATTAGAGAAGCTGGTAGAGGGGTGCTGCTACACACAGTAGGTCTTTTACCTTCATGCACAGAATGCATGCATGAAGGTAATAAACCCTGAGACTTTGAACTAGGCTTCATTCTTTTCTTTAAAGTGGTTCTAGACAATGGCAAGGCAAAAATGTGTCATCACCAATGCAGAGGTTGGCATCGGAGTTTGAAAAAACATCTTAGTGATGTGACTCCATCTGCGCAATAACATACACCAGTGGTCTCCAAACTGTTGTCCATGAGCCAGATGTGACCCTTGGGTCACTATTTCCTCCCACTGACACCAACAATGGGGCACCTCCTACTGACTACTGGCACTATGTAATTCTTTTTACTCCCAATGACCACCACGCCTGAGGCATACTGATGCTGGGTCATTTTCTACCCCCACTAGCCACAATCCAGCCCCTTTAAAATCTGAAAGACCGTAAAATGGCCTTTTGCTTAGAAAGTTTGGAGACCCCTGGCATACACTGAAGCTCTTGCCTACATTTAGGGAAATGTAAATACGGGCTATGTTACAGACACTAAAGCTGACAATACACTGATGGAAAGTTGCCTGGTCCAGCAGAGACAAGATAAATTTCGATCAGTGTGTGGGCTCCCTGCTCAAAAGGAGTGAATCGGTCTACTGACTTCTGTGGAAGGGATATGTTGGAACATTTTCTATCGATCAGCTGCTGCTGATAAATGTATTTTGACAGCGGCGGGTGCTTAATGTCCTATTGGAGCGATTCCTCCGCTGAACGAAGAATGTATAGGCCTTTAAACCTACCATCCAGATATATATTAACCTGTGTGAAGGAGCCCTTAGCACAACGTTGCTCAAATACATAAAAACTGGGGTCACAGTTGCGACTACCAGAGAGATGACCTACTCACAACCCTAAATGAGACACGAGATACTTGACCAGTTTCTTCTTGCAGCTGAGAATGAACAGCAGTTAATGTTTTCTGCAAGTTCCAACAAGACACAAGGTGTGAGATACTCGAGAAACCAGCACGAAGGGCAAGTTTGTTATTTAACCATCTCTATACCTACAGATGCAGCAGAGGAGATGATGTTTTATGGAAAACAAGTTGTCCATGTCGTTATATTTGGCTCAAGGGGCTTGGTTACTGTCTACACCATAGTGGCTTTGTGGAAGAGCTAGGAGACATTCGTAACTTTTAACTGGACTTGTTCTGTAGTGGTGAGGAAGTTTCGTAGTTTATCCAAATCACGTCTTTTCCTTGAAGTGGCTTGGATAATCTACAAAACATTTCCAACCCTACAGAGCAAGTACAGCTGAACTACTACTAGATAAACCAAGACCTGGATAAAGAGAACCTTCACAGACACTTTGTGGAAGACCATTTTGTGTAGGAGAGACAATACAGATATGGAGAAGATATCTAGGGACGTGTTCCACATACCTACTTCCATTATTCCCTTTGTAGGGATCACTGAGGGTTCTAGCATACGGGTAACTTCTGGTGCGTTTGACATTCATAGCTACTTTACAGTAATTGCCAAATTTGTAGAAAGCACTACATGGGTCGCAGGAACCCAAGAATAATGGCAAATAGGAATGACAAATCACGCTAACTAAACACACATAAACTTGTTTGAGCTAACTGTAAAGGTGCCATAAATCTCTACACCCAGTTACGGGTTTTCTTGGTTTTCAGGTATGCTCAAAGAGCGACTTTTCGATTATCATGGATCAATTAGCTTGTCAATAATGGCAAGGGTACTGTAATTCTAGCCATAGTCTCAAATTTTCTCACAATTTCAACCAGCTTTTAATAGAACAAGAAAAAAAAAAAAAAAAAAAAAAAACAGATGGAACAAGGCAACCTACCACCAAACGATAATGATAGAACCTACTGGTGGAAGGTTGCACTGATCTGTTCAGTCATTTCGATGACTAAAGGATTGATTAGACTCACAGCCTCTCGACCTTTTCAACACAGAGGAACCCCTGCTAAAACTTTCTATACCTACAACTCATGATACATTAGCGTGATGGTCAGTGGGAAGAATTCTTACACTTGTGGTCGTTGTGATGACTTATCCCCTTAGAGATCGCTAAAAAGCTCAATGGTGTTAGTTGGAACCTGTTAGGCAGAAATTGCTCAAAGAACTAGCAGTCTTCGGAGGAACCCTAGTTGAGAAATACTGGTCTGGAGTCTCACATTACCAGAAGATTGCACATGTATGGCCAGCACAACTGAACAAAGTAAGAACAGTTCAGGCTTTCAGTATCTTCACTGGTGAAATAACGTCTCGATCTAACAAACGTGCTCCATCTTAGAAATGTGAGAAACATGGAAAGGGTATAGTACATACTAACAAATTTACATAAGCAAAAGTAGAACGTTTTCATGGTCTTAGGGATCAGTTGCTACTGAAAACAGACCACTAGGCTACTTGGTCCTTGAGAACCACAGTTTGTAAACTATTCTAAGAAACAATTATCAGCAGATATTGGTACAATGCGTACCCATACTCAATCTGAACACACAAGTCACGGCCAAATATCAAATTTTGTATACTCACAGCTGCTCCTTGCTCATCAGGGTTGCAGATAAGTAGTTGTAACCCATTGGGTTCCACATCACTGCCAATGAAGTCATCTTCAGACTCTTCAAACGATGAAGCAGAAGACAAACCAGAGGAACTGGACAGCTTGCGTAGGAAGAGAGAAGGTACAGGAGATCCACCACAGCCACTGTCCGAGGCAGGGGATTCCGCTTCGCCCGTAAAGGGAACATCCAGAGCAAAGCCAGTTTCATGCAGCTGTGGGGACAAGGAAGGGGAGAAACCCCTCTTGGGGCTGGCATCTCGAGTGACAATAAGTCGGGGAATGGAATAACTGTGAGTGTCAGAGGCCATAAGCAAAGGAGGGCCCCTTCCATGTAACAATGAGTCTCTAGCTAGCTCTTCTGGTGGAGGTAGCTCGCTGGTGCTCTCAGTGTCCGGTGGGGTTACAGTTAGCTTCAAGCCAGGCATTCCAGAGTCACGGTTCCACAAATCCTCAATGGGACTAGGATGGGGGATGGAAGTTTGATCCAAGTTTTTTATTGGTGACAGAGATGTTGTGTGTGTGCGTGAAGATCTCAGTGCAGTATAATCCAGTTGTCGTTTCCTTGGAAGCTTGGTCAAGTTGTCCATCATTCCCCCCTACAGCAGTCCCACATTTCTTTGACCTTTGGTCTCCAGTATGCATACCCAGCACTGAATGGGTTACCATCTTCTCTACATTCCCCGTAAAAACGTATTCCAAAGACTTGGTTTCCAAAGTTACCTTTCTGTTAGTCACCTCCATCCTCCTGCAGTCTCGGCTGGTCATGTGCTCAGTGTCCCCCGACATACTTTTTTAAGAGTGTCCTTGGAAGACCCCAAGATAGACTTTCCATCGCCTTCCCCCCATGCTCGCTCTTTGCTGGTCATAGCTGACTTGGCGGCATCACACGAGGACATATCCAGTATGTGCCGCGTTCCCTGCCCATCCAGTCTCATGTCAGGATCTGCAGCAGCTTGTGTGCTGGCCGCTGTAACCTTGGCACGGTGTCAGGGCGCCAGCTAGATCTGATGCGTGAAGAGCAGCAATGAATGCCTTTCCCTTCGTCTTCCCAGGTATATAGTGTGAGGCGTCCCCTGAGTCACCGGATTGCGCAACTTTAGTGGATGACAAGTCACTAGCAATACACGTAAGTGAGATATACTGCAGGGTGCCTTGTGATGGCTTTGCTTGGCCTGTGCCCGCTAGTGACCCACCACTTAACCTTGGATAAGGGATACCCTGCTCTGTGCCCACTGGTGACCCTAAATGGGGGATACCATGATCTGTGCCCACTAGTGACCCACCTGATGACCCTAGATGGGGGATACCCTGCACTGTGCCCCCTGGTGACCCTAGATGGGGGAAACCCTGCCCTGTGCCCACTAGTGACCCACCTGATGAACCTAGATGCGGGATACCCTGCACTGTGCCCACTGTTGACCCTAGATGGTGGTTACCCTGCCCTGTGCCTACTGGTGACCTTAGATGGTCGATACCCTGCACTGTGCCCAAAGGTGACCCTAGCTGAGGGCTACCCTTATCTGTGCCCAAAGGTGACCCACCTGGTGACCACAGATGGTGGATATCCTGCTCTGTGCCTACTGGTGACCTTAGATGGTCGATACCCTGCACTGTGCCCTCTGTTGACCCACCTGTTGAATCTAGATGGGGGATACCCTGCTCTTTGCCCACTGTTGACCCACCTGTTGAATCTAGATGGGGGATACCCTGCTCTTTGCCCACTGTTGACCCACCTGTTGAATCTAGATGGGGGATACCCTGCACTGTGCCCACTGTTGACCCACCATGTGGCCCCAGATGGGGGATACCCTGCACTGGTGACCCACCACGTGACCCAGGTTGGGGGACTCCCTGCCCTGTGTCTGATGTCAGGTTGCTGGCACTCTCCAGATGTTCTGGGCCCAGTGATGGTCCTCCTCCTGGTTGCTCCCTACTTGCTGCTCTGCTCTCAGGATGCTCCCTGTCCTGAGCTGCACTCTCTGACTTGCTTCTCCTGCAGGCAGTCTCAGGCTGCTCTATACTCCGAACCGCACCGCCTTCCCTCCCAGGGGGCTCCTTGGCCGGACTCTTCCCTTCCCTCCTCCGCCTCCTGCGGACTCTCAGCCTCCTCTTCCAGTCTCCAGTCGCAGCAGCCTCTGCTGCGCTATTCGAATAGCTTTGCCCCATTACAGCTCCCGTTGCCCGGAGACTCCCCTCCTCAGGGCAATGACGGCACCACAGAGATGACCAATCGCATGCACCGGGGGCGGAGCTACGCGTATACAGCAACACCTTCACGGCCTAGGTATCAATGCGCGCTGAGAATGGGGTTTTCCTTTCTTTCCAATGAGATGTATCCATCCGCACTATAGAGTCTTATAGTCCTCCGGGATCGATCACTTCATTCGTACCGGAGTGGCGGCTGTGAGCTGTGTGAGGGGAGGGTGTTCATCTGTGGAGACAGAAACACAGTGCTAGTCAATGGAGTTCAATAAAGAGAGAGAGCCTGCGGGCATATCACACAGAATACATAAAAGCCTAGGACACGTTCTGCCTCAGCCGGTGCCGTTGCCCGTAGCAACCTATCAGCTTCTGCCTATTATTTTTACCTCACAGCGTACAAAAAATGAAAGCTGACTGGCAGCGCTCCGGCTGAGACAAATTATGTCACCGAGGCCTTTAATGCGAATAGTTCACTGCTGCGGGTGCATTTTCCGCACGTTTCCACGCAGCGTGTTTGGCAGCCCATTCATTTTACAAAAAAAGGCCTTTTTGTGAAATTGCATCAAGCCATGCTGTGCAATTTTAGCCCATTCAAAATGAAGGGACTTGAAATCCCACCGCACAGAGTCGCACGTCAGTCGCAGCTGCACGTTTTCCGCACGTTTCAGTGAGCCACACATTTTCCGCACGTTTTCACGCAGCATGTTGAGCAGCCCATTCATTTTACAAAAAAGACAGGAAAGTCGACCTTTTTCTAAAATTGCGCCAAGCCATGCGGTGCAGCGGCACCATACCGTTTGGTATGTGCGTTTGCAGATACGCAGGAGCGCATTTAACGACATCGGCACACGTCTGCTAAATGCCAGTATGTTGCCCTGCGTGTCGGGAAAGTGCGCAATTTTGTGCGTGTTTCAGAGATAACCTAGTCAGCGGGCCGGATTGCACCATGCCCCCATCTGAATCACACAGGAATGCACTGTACGTTGCTGAGCGATTCAGCCCGCATGCAACACGCATTGATTTTGTGATCTGCGGCGGGTGCCAATAAAAATAACGGCACCCCAAACGCAGGTCACAAACGCAGTGCATCCGCCCGCAACGGATCACATGGTACTACTGGTACACGGCATGGTACATGGATCGCAGGCACTACTTTTGGCGCTGTGCGATTTTCGCCCATTCAAAATGAAGGGACTTGAAATCCCACCGCACAGAGCCAGTCGTAAGTCGCAGCTGCTTGTTTTCCACACGTTTCAGTGAGCCGCACGTTTTCCGCACACGTTTCCACGCAGCGTGTTGGGCAGCCCATTCATTTTACAAAAAAGACAGGAAAGTTGACCTTTTTCTGAAATTGCACCAAACCATGCGGTGCAGCGGCGCCATACCATTTGGTACGTGCGTTTGCAGATACGCAGGAGCGCATTTAATGACATCGCCGCATGTCTGCTAAATGCCAGTATGTTGCCCTGCGTGTCTGGAAAGTGCACAATTTTGTGCGTGTTTCAGAGATAACCTAGTCAGCGGGCCAGATCGCACCACGCCCCCATCTGAATCGCACAGGAACGCACTGTACGTTGCTGAGCGATTCGGCCCGCATGCAACACGCATTGATTTTGTGATCTGCGGCGGGTGCCAATAAAAATAATGACGTCACAAACGCAGTGCATCCACCCGCACCGGATCACATGGTACTACTGGTACACGGCATGGTACATGGATCGCAGGCACTACGTTTGGCGCTGTGCGATTTTAGCCCATTCAAAATGAAGGGACTTGAATCAATCCCACCGCACAGAGCCGCACGTAAGTCGCAGCTGCACGTTTTCCGCACGTTTCAGTGAGCCGCACGTTTTCCGCACCTTTTCACGCAGCGTGTTGGGCAGCCCATTCATTTTATAAAAAAGACAGGAAAGTTGACCTTTTTCTGAAATTGCACCAAACCATGCGGTGCAGCGGTGCCATACCATTTGGTACGTGCGTTTGCAGATACGCAGGAGCGCATTTAATGACATCGCCGCACGTCTGCTAAATGCCAGTATGTTGCCCTGCGTGTCGGGAAAGTGCGCAATTTTGTGCGTTTCAGAGATGACCTAGTCAGGAGGCCAGATCGCACCACGCCCCATCTGAATCGCACAGGAATGCACTGTACGTTGCTGAGCGATTCAGCCCGCATGCAACACGCATTGATTTTGTGATCTGCGGCGGGTGCCAATAAAAATAACGACACTCCAAACGCAGGTCACAAACGCAGTGCATCCACCCGCACCGGATCACATGGTACTACTGGTACACGGCATGGTACATGGATCGCAGGCACTACTTTTGGCGCTGTATGATTTTAGCCCATTCAAAATGAAGGGACTTGAAATCCCACAGAGCCGCACGTAAGTCGCAGCTGCACGTTTTCCGCACGTTTCGGCTCTTGACTTGAAATCTCACCGCACAGAGCCGTACGGGAGTCGCATGTGCGATTCAGCGATTCAGCTCCGGGCATAGTGTGAACCGGCCGCTAGTCTCTGCAGTAACCCCGGGTACACACGATGAGGATATCAGACGAACGATCGTCTGTTGTTTTTGCATGTTTGTCTCAGATGGAAAACTAATCGGTTACTAGAGTGACGAAAATGTTCGTAAGACAGAATACAACTTCCTGCAATGATGTAATGTATCAGACACGTGCAGTTCGTTTTGTTCCGAATCGAAATTCAGACAAAGTTTCCGTTATTCAGGGATTCGGATGTATTCAAATTCCGAATTACAATAGTAACGAATTTAAATGAATCTGAACTAACGAAACAAAATTCGGAGGAAATTTGAATCGATTCAAATTCGAAAACACATTCAAAAACAAATTAAAATTTGAAAACCAATTTGAGTTTGAAAACAAGAATAGAATAAAAAAACAAAAAATAAACAAATAGAAAATAAAAGAATAGAATAGAAAATATAAGAAGAGAAAAAAAATAGAAAAGAATAAAGGAAAAAAGAACAGAATAGAAAATAAAAGAATAGAACAGAATACAGTAGAAAATAATAGAGTAAAACAGAACAAAATAGAATAGAAAATAAAGGAATAGAAAAGAATAGAATAGAAAATCAAAGAATAGAATAGAATAGCGTAAAACAGAGCAAAATAGAAAAAAAAATAAAGGAATAGAAAATAATAGAATCCATTAGAATAGAATATAAATTCAAAGAATAGAATAGAAAAGAGTAAAATCAATTATAATAGAAAAAAAAAAGATTAGAATAGAATAGAAAATCAAAGAATAAAATAGAAAAGAATAGAATCAATTATGATGGAATAGAAAAGTTTAGAATAGAATAGAGAAGATTAGAATAGAAAATCAAAGAATAGATAAGAATAGAATCAATTATAATGTAATAGAAAAGATAACAATAGAATAGAGAAGATTAAAATAGAAAATCAAAGAATAGAATAGAAAATAATAGCGTAAACCAGAGCAAAATAGAATAGAAAATAAAGACATAGAAAAGAATAGAAATCCATTAGAATAGAATAGAAAATCAAAGAATAGAATAGAAAAGAATAGAATCAATTATAATAGAAACGAAAAGATTAGAATAGAATAGAAAATCAAAGAATAGAATAGAAAATAATAGCGTAAACCAGAGCAAAATAGAATAGAAAATAAAGGAATAGAAAAGAATAGAATCCGTTAGAATAGAATAGAAAATCAAATAATAGAATAGAAAAGAATAGAATCAATTATAATAGAAAAGAAAAGGTTAGAATAGAATAGAAAAGAATAGAATAGAAAATGAAAGAATAGAATAGAAAAAAAAATAGCATAAAACAGCAAAATAGACTAGAAAATAAAAAATAAAGAAATAGAATAGAATCAATTAGAATAGAATAGAAAAGATTAGAATAGAAAATCAAAGAATAGAATAGAAAATAATAGCACAAAACATAGCAAAATAGAATAGAAAATAAAGGAATAGAATAGAATCAATTAGAATAGAATAGAAAATCAAATAATAAATAGAAAAGAATAGAATCAATTATAAAAGAAAAGATTAGAATAGAATAGAAAAAGATTAGAATAGAAAATCAAAGAATAGAATAGAAAATAATAGCATAAACCAGAGCAAAATAGAATAGAAAATAAAGGAATAGAAAAGAATAGAATCCATAGAATAGAATAGAAAATCAAATAATAGAATAGAAAAGAATAGAATCAATTATAATAGAAAAGAAAAGGTTAGAATAGAATAGAAAATAATAGCATAAAACAGCAAAATAGACTAGAAAAAAAAGGAATAGAATAGAATCAATTAGAATAGAATAGAAAAGATTAGAATAGAAAATCCAAGAATAGAATAGAAAATAATAGCATAAAACAAAGCAAAATAGAATAGAAAATAAAGGAATAGAATAGAATCAATTAGAATAGAAAATAATAGAACAGAAAAGATTAGAATAGAATAGAAAAGATTAGAATAGGGAATCAAAGAATAGAATAAAAAAACAATAGAAGAGAATAAAATAGAAAGAATATACCTGCTTTCCGAAATTTGAATTTTGAATAAAAAGAATATGTATTCGAACAGAATACTTTAGAATAGAATATAAAATAATAGAAAAGAATAGAATAGATTAGAAAAAACTAAAATACTAAATATTTCTGAAATAGAAATTCCCAATATGATCACGCAACTCTTCATTTAGCCCGAATACCATCAAAAACACCTGGATTGTGAATGATGGATGTAACGTTAGAATCATTTTCGAATCCATTTTGAAATATTGAATTTGGTCGAATTTGAATAAACGAAATTAATTCCGAAAAACAAATTAAGCAAATTTAACTAATTGAACGAATCGAAACGAAACAAAATGAATTTTTTTATTTTGCACATGTCTATAATGTATTGTACTGTATTCTTTTGTTTCTGAGCATGCGCGGTCTGGGTCACCTGATATTTTACAGACGAATACCGTACTGATTAAATGAAAATCGTTCAGATATCATACGAGAACAAGTTTTGTGTTTGTCCATTTGGATCATTTTGCATGAACTGTTGTGATCGGCTCTAGAAAGCTGCGTACTAACGATCGGATTATCGGACGATTTTCTCATCATGTGTACTAGGCTTACTAATATACAAATCTTTGTTTTTGAGGTTTTTTGTTTTTGTTTTTATAAAGTAACAAACATGTCTATACTTACCTGCTCTGTACAGTTCTGCACACAGCTGCCTCGATCCTTTTCAGGACTCCCGCGGCGCTCCTGGCTCCCCCCCCTCATGTAGTGCCCCCAGAGAAAGCCGCTTGCCCTGGGGGCATGGGCTGCGTGATCGCTCCTGAGACGCTGCCCTATGAGTCCATAAGACTCATGGATTGGCCCCATCCCCCACTCTCTCATGGCACTTATGTCTCAGCCAATGAGGAGGGAGAGTCCTCATACAGCTGAGGTTGTTGAAAATGTCGCTGGATTGGAGGGGGCTCAGGTAAGGATTGAAGGGGGGGGGGGGTGCTGGGTGCTGCACACAGATTTTTTATCTTCATTCATTGATATGCATAAAGGTAAAAAAAAAAAAAACCTGAGCCTTAGAGACCATTCACACATGTGCGGCTTGTCATGTGACTTTGGGGTCCAAAATCGCATGACAAGTCGTACCCCACGTTTCCGAATGAGTGCCATTCATATCTGTGTGACTTCAAGTCGCAGCAACTTCCTGCACTACTTTGGTCCGACTTTCATGTGACTTGGGGGCCATAGAGTTTAATGTAAACCTTTCAAAGTCACATGAAAGTCGCACCTGCATATCATACATGCGACTTGTGTGTGACTTTGTACAGCACAAACAATCATTCTTGGTCAAAGCCAAAGTCGCACTCATCCAAAGTCGCAGCAAAGTTGCACCAAAGTCACAGCAAGTCGCACTGTAAAGCCGCCCTGAAAATGTCACGATTATGAAGTCACAGAAGTGTGAATGGAGCCTTAGATCCACTGCAAGGGTTCATTTACATGGGACAAGAGAGCGGTGAAAACATGCAGAATCGCATGGCAAAATCACGTAGCCAGAATGTTCGTTGGGACCTTAGGATGAAAAGAGATGGCGAGGAAGAGACACAGTGCATCCTTACCGCCTGTCTAATGTCATCTAAAGAGCAAACCACTGTAATTCACTTTTCAGAAGGGCTGCAAAGGCTGCCACTCATCAGAATGAGCCTGTAATCCCGCAGAGGGTCTCTTACCTCCTCTTCTGGGGTCCCTCATAGCAAGCTGTGTACTATGGGGGCATGCTCCCGAGCCAGACAGTGTGTGTCCATATACACACACAGCACGGCTTGACCCTGCCTCCTGCTTCCTCCTCAAGAGATTTGTTACTAAACCCTGGACCCTGCATTCACTATATCCGGTCTCCCCGGACCCTGCATTCACTATATCTGGTCTCCCCGGACCCTCTCCCTGGTCTCCCCGGACCCTGCACTCGCTATATCTGGTCTCCCCGACCCTGCACTCACTATATCTGGTCTCCCCGGACCCTGCATTCACTATCTGGTCTCCCCGGACCCTGCATTCACTATATCTGGTCTCCTCGGACCCTGCATTCACTATATCAGGTCTCCCCGGACCCTGCATTCACTATATCTGGTCTCCCAGGACCCTGCATTCACTATATCTGCTCTCCCCGGACCCTCCATTCACTATATCTGGTCTCCCCGGACCCTGCATTCACTATATCTGGTCTCCCCGGACCTTGCGTTCACTATATCTGGTCTCCCCGGACCCTGCATTCACTATATCTGGTCTCCACGGACCCTGCGTTCACTATATCTGGTCTCCCCGGACCCTGCATTCACTATATCTGCTCTCCCCGGACCCTGCATTCACTATATCTGCTCTCCCCGGACCCTGCGTTCACTATATCTGCTCTCCCCGGACCCTGCGTTCACTATATCTGCTCTCCCCGAACCCTGCGTTCACTATATCTGGTCTCCCCGGACCCTGCGTTCACTATATCTGGTCTCTCCGGACCCTGCGTTCACTAAATCTGGTCTCCCCGGATCCTGCGTTCACTATATCAGGTCTCCCCGGACCCTGCACTCACTATATCTGGTCTCCTCGGACCCTGCATTCCCTATATCTGTTCTCCCCGGACCCTGCATTCCCTATATCTGGTCTCCCCGGACCCTGCACTCACTATATTCGGACCCACTATATCTGGTCTCCCAAGACCCTGCATTCACTATATCTGGTCTCCCAAGACCCTGCATTCACTATATCGGTCTCCCCGGACCCTGCATTCACTATATCTGCTCTCAACGGACCCTGCATTCACTATATCTAGTCTCCTGGGACCCTGCATTCACTATATCTGGTCTCCCCGGACCCTGCATTCACTATATCAGGTCTCCCCGGACCCTGCAATCACTATATCTGGTCTCCCTGGACCCTGCATTCACTATATCTGGTCTCTCAAGACCCTGCATTCACTATATCCGGTCTCCCCGGACCCTGCATTCACTATATCCGGTCTCCCCGGACCCTGCGTTCACTATATCCGGTCTCCCCGGACCCTGCGTTCACTATATCCGGTCTCTCCGGACCCTGCGTTCACTATATCTGGTCTCCCCGGACCCTGCGTTCACTATATCTGGTCTCCCCGGACCCTGCGTTCACTATATCTGGTCTCCCAGGACCCTGCGTTCACTATATCTGGTCTCCCCGGACCCTGCGTTCACTATATCTGGTCTCCCAGGACCCTGCGTTCACTATATCTGGTCTCCCCGGACCCTGCGTTCACTATATCTGCTCTCCCCGGACCCTGCGTTCACTATATCTGCTCTCCCAGGACCCTGCATTCACTATATCTGCTCTCCCCGGACCCTGCATTCACCTATCTGCTCTCCCCGGACCCTGCATTCACTATATATGGTCCCCCACAATACATAGGACATGGAAATGCAATTATTTTAGTAAATATAAACTGCTAAATACCTCTTCTCATCAGCAGTTAGAGCAGTCCTGTGACTTCTATCAGTGCCCTGCAGAGCACTGTTTATAGCTTGTAGGTGGAGTTTTCTCTAGGAGGATGCAGAACCTCTGACCTCTGTTTGGACAGTACTGATTGGCCCTGTGCTGATCAAATGCACTCTCCCAAGAAAAGAAAAACAACCTCTCTAGCAATACACACCAAACTGAGCATGTGCAGAGGGTCTCCACACGATATGTCTTATCAGGAGATAAGAGGGGGACACTGGAAGAAAGGGAGGATCAGAGAAGACAGGATCAAACAGCCTTTTTACACAATGCAGAGGATTAGCCCCTTAGGTTCCACAGTGAGTATAACAAGCATGCTTTACTGCATATACAGACTGATCTTACTGTTGTGGGTTTAGTAACACTTAACCACCTCCCGCCCACCATATAGTAATATGAGGGGCGCAAGGCGGTTCTCTTGTTCTGGGAGGAGGTCATATGACGTCCTCCCATTCTCACCGTGCATGCGCGGCTCCCGGAGCATGCAGCGCGGCAATCAGCGGTACGCTGTGTCCCTCGGACATAGTGGATCACTGATCCACGGAAAGAGCCGAAGATGTCGGATCAGTCATGTGATCAGCTGTGTCCAATCACAGCTGATCACATGTAAACAGGGAAATGCCGGTTATCTGCATTTCTCTCCTCACGAGCCGTCACGCTAACAGAGGAGAGGAGAGCCGGTAATCGGCATCCCTCAGAGGGGACATGTACACTGATCATCAGGGCACTGATGATCTGTGTAGCCCCAGCAGTGCCACCTGTCAGTGTCCAACATTGCTCATCCATGCCACCTGCCAGTGCCCATCAGTCCCACATCAATGCCACATATCAGTGCCCATCTGGGCTGCCTTTCAGTGTCACCCCTCAGTGCCAGTCAGTGCCACCTATCAATGCCAGTCAGTGTCACTTATCAGTGCTGCCAATCAGTGCCGCCTATCAGTGCCAGTCAGTACCGCCTATCAGTGCCCGTCAGTGCTGCCTATCAGTGCCGCCTAACAGTGCCAGTCAGTGCTAGTCAGTGCTGCCTATCAGTGCCATATATGAGTGCTGCCTTTCAGTGCCCATCAGTGATGCCTGTCAATGCCCATCAGTGCCACCTACCAGTGCCTCCTCATCAGTGCCCATCAGTGCAGCCTCATTAGCGCACATCAGTGAACGAGAAAAATCACTTTTTTTACAAAATTTTAGAACAAAAACTAAGAAAAAAACATTTTTTTTCAAAATTTTCAGTGGTTTTTGGTTTGTTTAAGAAAAAATAAAAATCCCAGAGGTGATTAAATACCACCAAAAGAACGCTCTATCTGTCACAAAAAATGATAAAAATTTCATATGGGTACAGTGTTGCATGACCGCGCAATTGTCATTCAAAGTGCACCAGCGCTGAAAGCTGGAAATTGGCCTGGGCAGGAAGGGGGTATAAGTGCCCTGTAGGCTGGTGGTTAAAGTGGTTGTAAACACTTCTATATACCCTGTGAAGTGACTGGGCTCAGGTGATACACAGAGATGAAACAAATCCTCCTACATAAGTTGTACCTGTTTATCTGTAGCTGTCTGTCCCCTACATCCATTCAAGCTGCAGGATTTATACAGGATCTCTCAGATCCGAAAAGCAGGGGGCGGGGATCTGAAGTTACATCAATGAGGATCGCTCTGAGAGCTGATTGGAGGGAAGGGACACAACTCCTTCACACAGCGCACAGGAACAGAGCTGAGGCTGTCAATTTGCTGGAGGTCCCTCCCCTGTCACCATTTTTTTCTTGGTGTCAGGAAAACTTGTCAAAAGTGACTCATACCAATAGCAGAGGAAGGAAGCTGCAGACAGAAATGGCATTTAGTTCTCTGGATTGTGGCAAGTACACACTATAGAGGGATATGCTTTGTTCATATTTCATGTCTGCGGTTTACCATCACTTTAATGTAGGGAATAAATTAAGTTAAAAAACGTTTTAACATTAGAAACACTTTAAGAGCACATACATGAATAGAATACTTGTTCAATGTCACTTTGAGGCGGAACTTCTCTCTCTGAACTTTAAACATTGTCATCCTTTTGTTTTCAGCATTAGTAAATAGAAGGGAAGGTACAGTTGCAAGAAAAAGTATGTGAACCCCTTGGGATTACGTGGAGTTTTTCATGAATTGGGCATAAAATGTGCTCTGAACGTCATCTAAGTCACAACAATAGAAGAACACAGTCTGCTGAACATAATACTACACAAACATTAGATGTTGCCATGGTTTCATTGCACATAATATGTAAACATTCACAATGCAGGGAGGAAAAAGTATGTGAGGCCCTAGCTTAATGACTTCTCCCAGAGCTAATTGGAGCCAGGAGTGAGCCAACCTTGACTCCAATCAGTGTGATGATATTGGATGTGTTGCTGACAGCTGTCCTGCCCTTAAAAAACACACACCTGTTTTGGGTTTACTGGTTTCAAGAAGCACTGTCTGATGTGAACCATGCCTCGCAGAAAAGAGCTCTCAGAAGACCTACCATCAAGAATTGTTGACTTGCATGAAGCTGGAAAGGGTTACAAAAGTATCTCCAAAAGCCTTGATGTTCATGTGTCCACAGTAAGACAGACTGTCTACAAATGGAGAAAGTTTAGCACTGTTGCTACTCTCCCTAGGCATGGTCGTCCTGTAAAAATGACTGCAAGAGCACAGCGCAGAATGCTGCATGAGGTAAAGAAGAATCCCAGAGTGTCAGCTAAAGACCTACAGAAATCTCTGGCACATGCTAACATTTTTGTTGACACATCTACAATAAGGAAAACATTAAACAAGAATGGAGTACATGGGAGGACACCACGGAGGAAGCCATTGCTGTCCAAAAAGAATATTGAAGCACGTTTGAAGTTTGCAAAAGAGCACCTGGATGTTCCACAGCACTACTGGCAAAATATATGAAACAGATGAAACCAAGATTGAGTTGTTTGGGAAGAACACACAACACTATGTGTGGAGAAAAAAAGGCACAGCACACCAATATCAAAACCTCATCCTCACTGTGAAACATGGCGGAGGGAGCATCATGGTTTGGGGCTGCTTTGCTGCCTCAGGGCCTGGACGGATTGTTGTCATTGATGGGAAAATGAATTCCAGAGTTTATCAAGACATTTTGCATGAAAACGTACGACCATCTGTCCACCAACTGATGCTCCGCAGAGGATGGGTGATGCAACAGGACAATGACCCAAAGCATACAAGTAATTCAACAAAACAATGGCTGCAACAGCACAGAATATGCCTTCTGGAGTGGCCCAGTCAGAGTCCTGACCTCAACCCGATTGAAATGCTGTGGCATGACCTTAAGAGAGCGATTCACACCAGACATCCCAAGAATATTGCTACACTGAAACAGTTTTGTGAAGAGGAGTGGTCCAAAATGACTCCAGATCGTTGTGCAGGTCTGATCTGCAACTACAGGAAACGTTTGGTTGAGGTTATTGCTGCCAAAGGAGGGTCAACCAGTTATTAAGTCCAAAGGTTCACATACTTTTTCCTCCCTGCACTGTGAATGTTTACATGTTATGTGCAATTAAACCATGGCAACATCTAATGTTTGTGTAGTATTATGTTCAGCAGACTGTGTTCTTCTATTGTTGTGACTTAGATGACATTCAGAGCACATTTTATGCCCAATTCATGCAAAACTCCACGTAATCCCAAGGGGTTCACATACTTTTTCTTGCAACTGTATATTATATTTTCTTGTTTTAAAAGGGGTTTTTTACATTTCTTCAACTACTTCCTGGTTTCCAGACGCAGGCAAATGATGTCCTACATCCCAGGAGTCTTCATGAGGGGAGGAGCGGCTTTCTCAGCTAAGCACACCCTCCTGCCTGCATGCCTGAGCTAAGGGAGATGGATTCCAGGCAGTAAATGCTACTAGCTTACTCAGGGCACATGTTACTAGTAGCACGATTCAGGGCGCCACGGCCAGAAATGCTAGGAGAGGATAAAGCATGGAGATGGGGATGGATGGGGGGAGTTTGCTTTATTATGAAAATTATTTTATTTTTAAAATGATGAATTCATTATTTTATTATGAAAAATGGATTAAGTAGTGTGCTTGGTTTGAGGGGCTGAGATGCAGTGCAGATCCACTTCCATCAAATGGTATAAAAGGCAAGATTTAGTCCAGCTCCTCAATCTAATTTTTGAAACAATACAACAGCTGACACTACAGATTTGTCCATCCACAATGCTCTGTGTAGATGGCGGAATCTGTTAGAAAAAAAAATCTATCAGGTACCATACACAGTATGAGCTGAAAAAAACAACAGAAAAAGGCTGGATAAAAAAACTGAAAAATAGAAAAGCGACGGCAGAAAAAGACAGAGTGGTCCACCGAGTATGCCCATTTTTTTGTTTTTGTTTTTTTGTTTTGTTTTTGTGGGTTTTTCTTTTTTTTTTTTAGCTTTTTTGTCTGAGTATAGATCTATGTTTGTCCCAAGCATGTTTGAAGTCGTGGCTCACTACCTCTGCTGGAAGTTTATTCCAAGCATCAACTACTCTGTCAGTAAAATAATACTTTCTGAGATTAGTTTTGAACTTTCCTCCAGTTTGAGGTCATGTCCCCGTGTTCTTGATTTTGATTTCATATTGAAAATCCTGTCCTCCTGAACCTTATTCACCCCCTTGATGTATTTAAAGGTTTCCATCATGTCTCCCCTTTCCTTTCTTCCCTCCAGACTGTACATGTTAAGTTCCTGAAATCACTCTTCATATGTTTTATCCCCCTTTTGTTACCCATCTCTGAACTCATTCTATCTTCTCAATATGTTTTTGTAAACGAGGTCTCCAGAACTGGACACAGTATTCTAAATGAGGTCTAACTAAAGATCTGTAGAGGAGAATCAGGACCTCCTTCCTCCTGCTGGTGATCCATATAGTGATATAAAGATCTATACAGAGGAATCAGGACCTCCTTCCTCCTGTTGGTTACCCCTCTAGTGATATAAAGATCTATACAGAGGAATCAGGACCTCCTTCCTCCTGCTGGTGACCCCTCTAGTGCTATAAAGATCTATACAGAGGAATCGGGACCTCCTTCTTTCTGCTGGCGATCCCTCTAGTGATATAAAGATCTATACAGAGGAATCGGGACCTCCTTCCTCCTGCTGGCGATCCATCTAGTGATATAAAGATCTATATAGAGGAATCGGGACCTCCTTCTTTCTGCTGGCGATCCCTCTAGTGATATAAAGATCTATACAGAGGAATCGGGGCCCCTTCCTCCTGCTGGCGACCCCTGTAGTGATAAAAAGATCTATACAGAGGAATCGGGACCTCCTTCCTCCTGCTGGCGACCCCTCTAGTGATATAAAGATCTATATAGAGGAATCAGGACCTCCTTCCTCCTGCTGGTGACCCCTCTAGTGATATAAAGATCTATATAGAGGAATCGGGACCTCCTTCCTCCTGCCGGTGACCCCTCTAGTGATATCAAGATCTATATAGAGGAATCGGGACCTCCTTCCTCCTGCCGGTGACCCCTCTAGTGATATAAAGATCTATACAGAGGAATCAGGACCTCCTTCCTCCTGCCGGTGACCCCTCTAGTGATATAAAGATCTATATAGAGGAATCGGGACCTCCTTCCTCCTGCCGGTGACCCCTCTAGTGATATCAAGATCTATATAGAGGAATCGGGACCTCCTTCCTCCTGCCGGTGACCCCTCTAGTGATATCAAGATCTGTACAGAGGAATCGGGACCTCCTTCCTCCTGCCGGTGACCCCTCTAGTGATATAAAGATCTATATAGAGGAATCGGGACCTCCTTCCTCCTGCTGGCGACCCCTCTAGTGATATAAAGATCTATACAGAGGAATCGGGACCTCCCTCTTCCTGCTGGCTATCCATCTAGTGATATAAAGATCTATATAGAGGAATCGGGACCCGCTTCCTCCTGCTGGTGACCCCTCTAGTGATATAAAGATCTATATAGAGGAATCGGGACACCTCTAGACTAAAATAGTGTGCATGGACACCTAGGATAATACATTTTGCTTCTAGGGGCAGAAAAACAAAACGCTCAAAAGCTGCTGCTTTTTAAGTTAGTGTGGATGGAGCCTCAATGTTTTGCCAACTCAAGTCATGAGTTTAGACTGTAAGCTGCTGCTAGCAGGGTTCTATTACTTTAGGTTTCATTGTGTCTTTTGAATAAAGCCGGCCACAGATGGTTTGAATCTTGGCTGGTTCAGCAGGGACCGGCCAAGATTCAATCCATGTATGAGCAGGTTGATTGTACAGCCAACATGTCCGATTTCCAGCATGAGATTATTGCCAGCAGCTATAGCTGCTAGCGATAATCACTGTGTTCTTCCAGTAGGGACGGCTCCCGGTACTCCTAACCCGGGCAGAAAGAACGCAATCACTCCACAGGAGGGATTACTCCATCAACACACTGACTGATGCAGGCTGATTGTACAGCCAACATGTCCGATTTCCAGCAAGAGATTATTGCCAGCAGCTATGGCTGCTAGCGATAATCACTGTGTTCTTCCAGTAGGGACGGCTCCGGTACCCCTAACCCGGGCAGAAAGAACGCAATCACTCCACAGGAGGGATTACTCCATCAACACTGACTGATGCAGGAACAAAAATCGCATAGACTATGGCCTGCATAAGTTTTGCATATTTCTCGGAATCTTAATACACTTCAGTATTTGTTGGTGCTAAACAGAAGTAACTCACACCTTACAAAACTGGTTCATCATTCTTGTCATTTCAGAAGAAACTCACAAGATCATGTATTAAAGGAGCGGACACACCCAGGAGCAGGACCGTCACACTCTGTAGGTGAAAACAATGAAGGACACACATACTCTGTCAAATCTTTACTAAAATAAAGAAGATTATGTATGATGTTGTTTCTCGGTGACACAGTCCCAGCTGGGAATCTATTGTCGGTGCACAGATGTGACTGATGTATGACGCTGCCATGACTTACATGCCGGTTTGCAGATGCTTTGTGACTCACTAATGTGGAACTGCCAGGAACAGGACCGGCTGACACACTGAATTCAAGGCCGATACTACAATACCAGTCAGTAAACCTATGATGTGTAACCATTGTGCCAGTCGCCAGAACGTAGGTGTACAGGATCAACATACACTACCTGGGGATCTGGGTGTCAGTAGTGACAGTGAACTATAATAATAGGATATAATGAAAGACTATAATACACTATCATAGAAATTCAATTCTAAACTACAATTTTCTGTTCTACGCAATTCACAAAATAATAATAAACATGCCATAAAATATTTGCTGATTTTGGCATTTCTAATTTTAGAGTGAGCAGCAATTGCCATAAATATAAAGAGGAACCTCACCCTATCCAGCTAAAATTATATTTTAGATTCCTAATAATTGTTCCTGTATGCAAATAGAATAATAAAAAACATACTCACCAGCAAGATTTGCTTGCAGAAAAAATCTTTTTTGCAGACAAAATCTTTCTGCTCTCACGCTGCCGTCTTGATTTTTCACATGAGCAGATATACTGGGGGTCTCTGCCAGGTTCCATAGAGTGGCAAAGAACTAAGATGAATGGGAGTATCCTCCTGCGCTATATATACAGTATATAAAATCCCTATAATATTCCTATAATAATAGCTGCTGTCACTCGACTTAAACCAATAAGTGATCAATGTGTTTACATAAATTAGTGAAGCTCTGTAAATTTATTACCAATAAATAAATACTAAAGTGCCTTTTATAACTAACTACTAGTGCTCTGTGATAAAAAACTCATATACATATATATATCCTTATAGTGAAAAATGCACAAACTTAAAGTGAAATGGTGGTGACAACCATACCATGTGCATATATAGTATTCAATCAAATTATTTTACAACGTATTAACATATAACTGTGAATCACAAAAATAAAAAAAAACATCTGTGAATAATCAATATATAAAAACAAGTCCATGCAAGTGAAACTTCGTGAAAGAGTGATCTTCACTTCTAGTGCATAAATCCTCAAATGGCAGTAGTGCCTTCTCACCTCCCCACACTGACCCACACAGGGCCAAAAGGCTATTACTCTCCTCTGTATCAGATCCTCATATGCAGATTGCTCATCCAGGGATCACAGGATAAATGGAGACTTCTCTATTCCACTCCACCTCCACTCAATAGTATACCAGACACAAGAAAAATCCTTCCATAGTGCAATAATGTTTAATAAGGACAGCATAAAAGACAAAAATTGCACTCACATATATTCCTTGTTACATCAGCATTTCACCCCATCCCATGGGTGTATTGCATGAAACCAGGGGAAACCAATATGGCGCGCTGCGTCCGGACATGCGTCACCACGTGACCAGAAATGACGTAACTTAAAACCGGATATGGCGTACCGACACCTTGCGTCACGTGCGTCGTTGACTTCATCAGCGTTAACCCTGGGATGAAGTTTGTGCATTTTTCACTATAAGGATAATATATGTATATGAGTTTTTTTATCACAGAGAGCACTAGTAGTTAGTTATAAAAGGCACATTTAGTATTTATTTATTGGTAATAAATTTACAGCGCTTCACTAATTTATCTTGTAAACACAAAGCAAACTAAGATGGTCTGGGAATGCATAGGGGATCTTGCTCATCATCTCAGACATGATATCAAGTCTCTGCCAGGTTCCATAGACTGGCAAAAACTACGGTGGTCTGGGAATGCATGGGGGAACTTGCGCATGGGCAGACATATCAGTCTCTGCAGGTTCCATAGACTGGCAGAGACCTATGGTGGTCTGGAAAAGCATTGGGGATCTTGCACATGTAGGCATAATGTGGGTCTCTGCCAGGTTCCATAGACTGGTGTAGGCATAATGTGGATCTCTGCCAGGTTCCATAGACTGGCAAAGAACTATGGTGGTCTGAAGTACATGGGGGATCTTGCGCATCTGTGGACATGCCGCCAGGACCGGGACAAGGGTGGGCAGGAGGGGACGTTGCCCTCGGCACTGTGATATCATGTGAGGTGGGGGGCACCACAAGAAGATTGGGGGGTGAGGTGTGCTAGGAGGGGATGATTTGGGGGGATTTGTATAGGAGGGGGGAAGAGTATTTGTGTTAGGAGGGGAGATTTGTGGGATTTATGTTAGAAAAGGTGATATGGTAGAGGAGGGAAGGCATTTGTGCTAGGAAGGGAAATTTCTTTTGTGGGGTTGTGCTAGTTTGGGGGTATTTGTACTTGGAGAGGAAACTTGAGGGTAGAGAATTGTGCTTGGAAGGGGAATATTTTCTTGGGGAGGGGGGATTTGTTTCAGGGGCATATGTGGAGAGAGAGGATATGAGCTGGGGGGGAGGGGCAACAATATTTTCTGGAAGGGGAGATTTCAGTAGGGGGGGGCAGATTTTTTACTGGGAAGAGGGGGAATATATGCATAGGGGTAAGTATGCAGATTAGTGCGCAATTTATTTTTTTTTGGGGGGGGGGGGGATTGTTGCTGACACAAAATACTCATATGTCTTTGGGGGGTGCAATTTGGCATGTTCTATATGACCTTGTCCCTGCACTGTATGCCATGGGTCTCTGCAAGGTTTCATAGACTGGCAAAGACTTACGGTGGTCTGGAAGTACATTGGGGGTCTTGCGCATTTATTTATTTATTTCAGGTACTTATATAGCGCCATCAATTTACACAGCACTTTACATATATATTGTACATTCACATCAGTCCCTAACCCTCAAGGGGCGTACAATCTAAGGTCCATAACTCACATTCATATTAGGGACAATTTTGACAGGAGCCAATTAAGCTACCAGCATGTCTTTGGAGTGTGGGAGGAAACCGGAGGAAACCCACGCAGTCACAGGGAGAACATGCAAACTCCAGGCAAGTTGTGCCGGAGTTGGGATTTGAACCAGCGACCCTAGTACTGCCAGGCAGAAGTGCTAACCATTTAGCCACTGTGCTGCCCTATAAGACATGTGTAGACATGCTGCGGGTCTCTGCCAGGCTCTATAGACTGGCAGAGATCTATGGTGCTCTAGGAATGCATTGGGGGTCTTGCACATGTGCAGACATGCCACAGGTCTCTGCCAGGTTCCATAGACTGGCAGATCTATGGTAGTCTGGGAATATATGGGAGATCCTGCGCATGTACAGGAATGCTGGTGCAAGTTCCAAAGGCTGGTAGAGTTGTTCGTTCATTGGTCTGGGAATGCATGGGGGATCTTACGCATGTGCAGACATGCCGCCGGTCTCTGCCAGGCTCCATAGGCTGGTAGAGACCTCTGGTTTTCTAGGAATGCATTGGGGATTTGGCACATGTGCAGACATGTCACGGGTCTCTGCAAGGTTCCATAGACTGGCAGAGTTGTACGGTGGTCTGGGAATGCATGGGGATCTTACGAATGTGCAGACATGCCAGAGGTCTCTGCCAGATCCCATAGACCTGGCAGAAACTTATGGTGTGTCTGTGCATGTACAGGATATTTGTCTAAGACACACAGCCTCCTGGGATGTGACATAGGCATCTCAGCAGGCAGCAGGGGGCTGAAAATATGTCATCCAAGCCAAGTTCCTGGTCTTCCCCCCACCCCGTGCACCCCCCACCCCATCCTCTCCATCACTACTAACAATGCCACCATCTCTCCCACCCCCACACGCCAAAGTCCTGGGTGTCACCCTGGACTCCCACCTCTCCTTCCTACCCCACATCCAACTGCTATCTAGATCTTGCAGGCTCCACCTCCGCAACATCTCCAAGATACGCACATTTCCTCACCCCAGACACCACTAAACAACTCGTACACTCCCTCATCATCTCACGCCTGGACTATTGCAATTCCCTTCTCACCGGCCTACCCAAACGAATGCTATCCCCACTCCAGTCGATTCTAAACTCAGCGGCTAGACTCATCCACCTCACCAACCGCTCCACTTCTGCCTCCCCCCTCTGCCAATCCCTTCATTGGCTCCCGATTGCCCAACGCATCAAATTCAAACTGCTTACTCTGACCTACAAAGCCATTCACAACGCCGCCCCAAACTACATAACCGACCTGATACCCAAATACTACTCTACCCGTGCCCTCCGCTCCTCACAGGACCTCCTGCTCTCTAGCTCCCTGGTCTCCTCCTCCCACACCCGATTGCAGGACTTCTCCAGGACTTCCCCCATCCTCTGGAACTCCCTACCCCAATACATCAGACTGTCACCTACCCTCCTCACCTTCAGGCGCACTCTGAAAACCCTCCTCTTCAGGGAAGCCTACCCCGCCCTCACCTAACACCTGACCTCACCTAACAAATAACCTCCTCCACTCCTCCCACCACTCCATCCCCCACAGCCATTTCCTCCTGTGCCACCTTCCCCTCCCTCCTAGATTGTAAGCTCGAAAGAGCAGGGCCCTCGAACCCCTCATGTATTGTATTGTTACTGTCTTGTCTCATGTTCTGTCCCCCTGCTACTGTACAGCGCTGAGCATACCCTTTGGCGCTATTATAATACTGTATAATAATAATAACAATAATCCTTGACTAGGAGAGGACTCATGAAGTGCAACTCAGCAAGTTAAAAAAAAAAGGTATTTACTTTAAAAAAAAAAACAGGGAGAGGAGAGGAGACAGAAGTAAAGACTAACTTTTAGGAAAATGAATAGACAGAATTTTAAAAAAAAAAAGTACTTTTAATGATATAAGGTCCAGTTTACTAAACTAATGAAAAAAAAAAATTAAAGCCATTAAAGAAAAGTAATATTCACTTACCAACGTTTAACTTCGAAATGACTTGTAAATCCAACCCTGACCTAAAAGCTAGACCCCAACACTCACCCCCTCACACCTTAAATGAACCCCTAACAAGAACCTTTAACTCGAACCTTATTCCTAATATAAGTCTTTACCGTGTTAAAGTAAACCTGTGGCCAGACCGTAGGTGAAGTTGTCCTTTAAAAGTTCCAGTTCACCCCCTCAGTATAGCCCTCATCCCCAAATATTTATCTTCAGCCCTCTCCAAAGGTCGTCACTGTTGGCCTTATCTGGCATTGTACAATCTATATGTATCACGTACGCCACTTACTCCATTCATTGCAATGGCTGGGGCGGATGGGCACAGATGCAGCATTAGGAATAAATGGCCACCCATGTCTGTAGTTGCTTCCTGGTTTCTGGCCTAGGCCAAAATTATGTCACTCATCCCAAGAATCTTCATGGACATTTTTTTTCTTTTATCTGGAGGAGGGGCTTTTTCAGTTAAAGAGATTCTAAAGGTTTGTTTTTTGGGGGTTTTGGGGGGTTTTTAACAAATATGTCATACTAACCTGCTCTGTGCAATGATTTTAAAAAACACAGAGCAGCCTTGATCCTCTTCTTTTTGGGTCTGCAGCCAGTGCTCCTCCACCTTAACCAGTGCCCCCAAAAGCAATCCACTTGCTATAGAGGCACTGGTGTGTGCTTGCTTCTGAGCCCACTGTATGCATCCATAAGACACATAGAGATGTGGCTCGGCCCCATTCCAGTTCTCTCCTCATTGGCTCGCTGGCTCCCGTTGCTGTGTCTCATCCAATGAATAGAGAGAGAGACCCTGGAGCCCGTGCATATTGCTGGATCGAGAGGGGGCTCAGGTTACATAGTTACATAGTTAGTCTGGCTGAAAAAAGACAAAAAAGTCCATCCAGTTAAGGTGAGTATAAGGCTTCATTCACATGGCTGTAAAAATACGCATATACAAGTGACTATTAATTATGGATCTGAATGCGTGTTACATTGTTTTCACAGGGGCCATTCACACAGGTGTGTAAAACATGAGCTGCTTTCAGATCCTTAACACAGAATAAAAAAATCTGCATCCAAGAACACGGATTTACACGCTTATGCATGTATATACATTTGTAAGTGCGTAAATTAAGTCTAAACAAAAGGGAAAATAAAGACAAGTTATGTACACATACGCATCTTTACACGTTTATACGCATCTATACGCAAGTGTTCTACTGATCATTACCCAAGAAATTTTCTCCTAGAAAAACATATGTGTAATAACCAGAGGCGGACTACTCATGGAGCCCCCCGGGCAATAGGGGATCATGGGGCCCCTGTGTCCTTGCCCAAACTCAAAAAAGCCTATAAAAAAGGTACCAGAGGCATCTCATGGGGCCCCCTACTGACCCCGGGGCCCCCGGGCAGTGCCCGAGTTTCCAAATGGTCAGTCCGCCCCTGGGTAATAACAGCAGTAACATTTTTACGACTGTGTAAATGAAGCCTAGGGAGGGGGCGATAGAGAAGCACACAGAAGATTTTTTACATTCATGTATAGAATGCATGAAGGTAGAAAACCTTCAGCCTTTACAACCACTTTAAGAACACCCTCCTGCCTGTATGCCTGAGCTAAGGGCAGATGGATTCCAGGAAGTAAATGCTACATGAATTACCTGCCCTTGTTCAAGATGGCCATGGCTAGAAATGCTAGAGGGGTGCTAGAGGGGTGATTGTGTAACAGAATAAAGCAATGAGACATGAATGGATGAGTTTAAAAATGATATATACAGGCGTACCTCGCTTTACGAATGGCTCAGTTAACGTAATTTTCAGTTTACGAATGAAAATCCATTTAAAATGTCTCGGTTTACTAATTTTTTTCGCAATATGAACGGATTAATTGGTTTTCAATGCATTTACAAATGTTTTTTAATCATGTCCCTGTACAGTATTTATGCCTTTAAAGTGCACTTTATAAAGAGTTTTGAACAGATAAAACTTTTTTTTACTTTTTTCTGACCTCCAAAAGGGATTAATTGGTTTTCAATGCATTTACAAATTAATTTTTAATCATGTCCCTGTACAGTACGTATGCCTTTAGAGTATACTTTACTGTATAAAGAGTTTTGAACAGATAAGTCTTTTTTTTTACTTTTTTCTGACCTCCGGAACGGATTAATTGGTTTTCAAGGCATGTACAAATTTATTTTTAATCATGTCCCTGTACAGTATTTATGCCTTTAAAGTGCACTTTATAAAGAGTTTTTTGAACATAAAAGACTTTTTTTTACTTTTTTCTGACCTCCTAAACGGATTAATTGGTTTTCTGTTTCAATATTTTTATTAGGAAAGTTTTGTTTTTAAGAATAAAACAAGCTCAAAATACGCCCTCGCAGGGGCAGAGCAGAACAATAACACATAAACAGATCCATCCTGCTGATTTGTATTAGTCAAAAAACGAAATGTCCAATGACATCAAGAAGGGACAGCAAAAAAACAAACCAAATAGCAGCAGTAATCCAACATAAATACATAAAAAGTGAGCGCTCTAAAAACAGCAGCAAATGCACTCAAGGTAATCACAGCAAACCTCATAAGAAAATAAATAAAGTAAAGTGCAGCGCTTAAATAATAGCAATGGATGTGAGAAGTATAAATGAATGATGAATGAATAATAAATGTCCCATAAAATATCTGGAAGCACAAATAAATTCTTCATAAAATATGATCCACTTGTAGCAGTATACCAAGGCAAGTTGTGACAGGAACAAGTGATAAAAGTGCGCACATATATTATTGCGCATGTAATCAATACCAGACGGCATAGGAAGGTAGAGTACGTGAGTTCCCATCTACAGGTAGGTAATCTTGTCTTGGTGAAATAAAACTGCTAGGTCCAGAGGTCCCCTTAAGGTTAGATGGGTGCACAGCCTGGGTACAGAGCTCCCTCCTTCTGGTGGTAGTGGATTGCAATCAGATGTCCTGGAAATCAATTAGCTTCAAATGGGAGCCAAAAAGATGCCCATAATGTAGTATTTTAAAAAACACTTTATTCGAAGTATACACAAATAAAACAGGGTAGTATGCACTCTAAAAAAGCCTGTATTGGTGAAGAGTAGTAATCCAACATAATATCGGAAAAAAAAGATAAAAGAAAAAAAATTAGAAGAAAATAAAATAAAACAAAAGGGAATCAGAAAGAAAACATGAAAGTAGGGAAACTAGAGGGATCACGCATCCAAGGCTATCACAGGCAGCGACTATAGGAGGCCATAACTAGTAGGAGGCAGGGATGGCAAGGAATAACGTATCCAAGGTTCCCAAACCTTAAGGAATCTCAGATGAGAATCATGAAGAATGCTAGACATCTGTTTGTTGAACAACATAGCATTCATCCGGGTCTTCACCCCCTGGAAGACTACTGGAGGGGTTCTCCATGCTTGAGCTATAGCACGTTTGGCCAAAATGAACAGGTAGGATGCCAATTTCTGCTGAGACCTAGACAGACCCAAAATTGGGCAATGCAGGAGGGCCACCTTTGCATCCCTACGGGCCGTAATATGAAAATAGTGTTTGTAACAAACCAAAACCCCTAGACCAGAAGCCTATCAATCGCGGGCACGACCACCAAATGTGCAAGACGTCCCCACGTAGACCACAGTTCCGGAAACACCTATCTCCGCCAGTCGGATTAAAGTGAGCAGTCCGAGCCGGGACCCAGTACCATCGCAGTAGAACTTTGTAGGCTGCCTCGAGTGATTGTATTGAATGAACATTTCGCCACCATCAGGATTAATTGGTTTTCAATTCATTCCTATGGGAAACTGCGTTTCGGTTTACGAATTTTTTGCAATACAAAACGTCCCGCAGAACGCATTAAATTCGTAAACCGAGGTACGCCTGTATAGTGTTTTCAGTTTGCGATGCTTAGATACAGTTTAGTTCTGCTTTTAAAGTAGTTGAATGTAGGGGAATAGGTCACACCACACTTCAAATTCAAAGTAGCTTGATGCATCAATAAGACAACAATAGTGAGAGTTAAAATAGTTCTATATCATCTAATTTAAAAATAAAACACTTAGGACCCATTCATGCTAAAATGTTTTTTCCTTTTAGCATGCGGGCTAGACTACGCTGTGTGGCGTCGGTGGGGAGGTGCCTTCTGTTGTTACAATAAAAGGCAGCATATTCCTTTCGTGGTTTAACCCCCCTGGCGGTATTCCCGAGTGTAGCTCGGGGTAAAATTTCAGTACCAAAAGCGGTAACCCCGAGCTACACTCGGGCTTACCATGCGTCGTTGCTCAGGGAGTCCCTGCAGCGCTTACCTTGTCCTTCGCTCCCGCGATGTGTCCCCTGCAGCGTCCCCGGCCATCTCCTCCAGCCGATGCCGGCATCCGGCTTCCGTGTTCCGGTCCCTGCAACGTCGGGACGTAAGGGTGCCGGAACCGGCGGCAAATTTGAAATTTTTAAAAAATTTCGGTTTTTTTAAATGATTATTATATAGTAAAACATTGCTGTTTCAATGCATTTCACATATATTTTGTCCCTACTGCTTTGTCCTGTGCCCTGCCTGTATTTTGACTGTTCTTTCTGCCTGGAAACGTAGAAAAGTCCATGGCGTCCAAAAAGTGTCCCTTTAGGTCAAAAGCGGTTGTAGACCGGCTAGAGAACAGCGATAGTAAATCAGAACCACTTGCAGAATTGAGTGGGGAAATTCGTCATCAGACACTGAAAACTATTTTGCGACTTTGCTCAGCGATGTGCGAATTTGCCTCTGTATTTCAAATTTCAGTGTTTTTGGTTTGATTATATTATTGAATTAAATGTATTATTATTATATTATTATTTTATATGATTATTTATTAAATTATAATTTATGATTTTGTGTTTCAAGTTTTATCATACCCGGGATGTTTAATAGACTCTTGTTCGGACAGATTTCAGTGAGTTATTCCTAAAAATTACAGCCTACAATAAAAAAAATACATATTTCCATGCAAAAAAACGGGTACCGCTTTCAGCACAAAAAATCGGAAAATAATCATACCGCTAGGAAGGTTAACACATTTGAAATGTTAATGTGATATTTCATTTAGGTGAGTTCTGGTGTGTTGTGGAAGATGCAGTGTTTTTTCCACAACACGCTGCAACCAACCTGGAGGCAGCATTGCAGTCCTGATGAAGTCACGTGATAGTGTGACGAAACGCGTTGACGGCACAGCGTGATTCCGGCGTGACACACTTCCGGCACGGCGCCATTTTCAAAATTCCCTGTTTCATCTCAATACACCCTATTACATGGGTAATGCTTGAATCTATCTACTGAAATGTGAGTGCATTTTTAAACCTTTTAACTACTTAAATAAAAAGCGGTTTTACACTATGCAAGATGTTTTTTCTGTTATATGAGCCATTTGAATTGAGCTGTTTGCAAGTACCCATCTACCTGCCTACCCATTAATCCAGAGGGGTTCCCATTGAAGATATGGTACATCAAAGGTTCCTATTCAGCCCAGGTATCAGACCATCAGGAGCACTTATACAGGGAGGATCCAGGAGTGATCCGCAAGGCTCTGTGGCCCCTAGGGGTCGCTGAGTGGAGGTGAGAGGCCATTTCAGCCATTCTTGGGAGCACCAACCGGTGTGTTGTGCATTCACAATGTGCGTTTTTGCATGATTAAGAAGATTGAAGCACCGCCGTTGTGTTCACATTCATTGGACTCTATCACTATTATTGTATATATGTTTTATGGTCTAATAGGAGCACTGAGTGTGTCCTTATCCCTCCACAGGGATTCACATTTTTACATCTTTCTGAGTCAGAGTTGTGGGGTACCAAGGGTCACCTGATTTATATCCCTCATAGGGATTGAGTTCACTACTCTGATAGGTCACTTTATCAGGGCGGTCAGACCTTGTATGTTCTTTTGAGTACTCATTGTCACATATCTGTGTTTTGCTATTGCTATTAAGATATACGGTTGCAAGAAAAAGTATGTGAACCCCTTGGGATTACGTGGAGTTTTGCATGAATTGGGCATAAAATGTGCTCTGAACGTCATCTAAGTCACAACAATAGAAGAACACAGTCTGCTGAACATAATACTACACAAACATTAGATGTTGCCATGGTTTAATTGCACATAACATGTAAACATTCACAGTGCAGGGAGGAAAAAGTATGCGAGGCCCTAGCTTAATGACTGCTCCCAGAGCTAATTGGAGCTAGGGCCTCACATACTTTTTCCTCCCTGCACTGTGAATGTTTACATGTTATGTGCAATTAAACCATGGCACCATCTAATGTTTGTGTAGTATTATGTTCAGCAGACTGTGTTCTTCTATTGTTGTGACTTAGATGACATTCAGAGCACATTTTATGCCCAATTCATGCAAAACTCCATGTAATCCCAAGGGGTTCACATACTTTTTCTTGCAACTGTAAGTCATTTTAGCACTGCACCATTTTGTATTTTTATTATTCATTGACCTACAGGTTTAGGATTAGGTGTCTAGCTGCTTTCATCCGCCAAGTAGACTGTTTGGGACATCTGAGCGCGGGGGGATCATTGTATTTTATTTACAGTTCATTTAACATGATTTTCTATGGGACAGGTTCACATCTCCACGATTTCACCCGATGCATTTTTTGGAAAGGGCCGGGGACTTTTTTGAATGCCAAAAGTTGCGTTTTTGTTTCTATAGACTTCAATGGAAATGCTGCAGAAACAGCATGTATTGCGTTTTTGCCAAGTTTTTTATGCATTTTGGGTTTTAAATCTGCCAGGCAACAAGAAAATAAAAAATGAAAAAAAACACCTGCAAAACTCATTAGGAACAAAGCAAAAAATGAGGCAAAAACGCAACGCAATGCAGAAACAGCTCAAATGCAACCTGCATAGGTGTGAACCTAGCCTGAGCCCTGGTTCACACTGATGCAGTGCGAAATTTGCAGTGTGTTCAGTGCAAATTCCCACACCGCATCAGAATCGCACCCCGTTCATGTAAACCGTTGCAGGTGTGTATGTTAAGTTAACAACACCCGAAAACGGTCTGCAAAATGCGATGCGATGTGCAGAATTGGATCGTATAGGTATGAATACCCAATGCGATCCGATTCTAGTGTGGACCTAAAAGGGTCCTGCACATTTTTGGTGTGGGTGCGGTGCTAATAGAGCCATACAAAAATGTATGGCTCCGATCGCACCGCACACAAATCGCATGTGATTTGCACAGGAATGCAGTGTGGTTCCTGTGCGAATCACATGCGATATACCGCACCGCATATATATATGAACCCAGGCTTAAAGTGGTTCTAAAGGCTCAAGCTTTTTTTACCTTCATGCATTTACATAATCATTAATTAAATAATCATTGGAATCTCCTCAAAAAATATCAGCAGAGGATACATTTTCAACAAATTTCCCGATCTTCTAGCATGCTTCCCTCTTTACTGGTTGTCACCAGGGAAGTCTGATGATTGTGAATTTGTTTTATAATACATCTGAACTTGTAGAAGTTGTCACTGTCTCTATAGGACCCCGGCCATTCAAGGTATGTGCACAGACAACCTTTAATCTGTTTTTGTATCCTTTTCGTTCAAAAAAAGAAAGGACATTCACCCATGTGCTCTACCACATGAGTGTTTATATCACATGTATATCACATGTTGTAGTTCTATGCCTGATGAAAAGCCCAACTGAACCTTCAGTCTAACCTCTTCTCTCTGGCCCTTTAAACGGGCCTCTATGGTGGAAACCAGCAGGAGGGGATCCCGTTATGTCATTTTGTGCTTGTCTGCACAGTGATGACTTAAAGCAGAACTTCGGGTAAAATATTTATTTTCCCATATAGTGGGGCTGTGCCTGTACTGCATGGGTTAACTGCTTGTTTTGTCCAGGGGTGCAAGGAAAAACTATACTTACCCAATCCTTCGATCCTCCAGAAAACAGAACTCCCCCACTTATGGTGGACTGTTCTTGCTGTCCTCACGTCCAGAGCCTGTCTGGTGTGATGACGTCAGGACCAGTCCATTCACAAGATTGCTAGTGTGCGGGGGTGGGGGGACAGGAGAGATCTTTCACCCAGAGGATTGGCGGATTAGGTAAATAAAATCTCTGCTCTGCAATCCCCTAGACCAGGGGTGGGCAATCTGCAGCTCTCCAGCTGTTGTGTAACTACATTTCCCATGAGGCATTGCAAAGACCAGTTACAGCTATGACTTGCAGAGGCATGATGGAACTTGTAGTCCTGCAACAGCTGGAGAGCCGCAGTTTGCCCACCCCTGCCCTAGACAAAAATGAACAGTTAACCCATGCAGTGCCAGCACAGCCAAACTGCATAGGAAAATAAATATTTTGACCGGGGTTCTTCTTTAAAGTGATTGTAAACCTTCATTTTTTTTTAAATGAGAATAGTATACATGTTATACTTATCTGCTCTGTGCAATGTCATTGCACAGAACTGTCCTGAACCTCCTCTTCTGGGGTCCTTCACTGGCTCCTCCTCTGTTCTGAGTGCCCTCATAACAAGCTGTTTGCTTTTGGGGCACTCGTGTGGGTTTGTTCCTGACCTAAGCTGTGTGTGCGTCCATAGACACATTTAGCTCAGGTCCAGCCCACACTCCCTCCTCACAGGATTTGATTGACAGCAGCAGGAGCCAATACAGGAAGAGAGGAGAGTAGGGTTGATCGAGAGTTGTGTCAGGTAAATGTTTGGGGGCGGGGGGAGGCACAGGCATTGAAAGTTTTTTGTACCCTTAATGCAGAGAATGCAAAAAAATCTTTTGCCCTTAGGACCACTTAAATTTTAATTGGCTCCTGATATTTGGTATTTGACTGTGAGCAGCTTGATTGGTGTTCTAGGAGCATCAGGTGAGTGCTCCTGCTGAACGATTCAGTGACGCATATATGCTCAGCTTCAAAGGAGAAGTGTGGGAATATCCCCCGTCATGGCCGGAATGGGGAAAATGGATTTTGAAGAGGCATGCCTAATGCAGGTCAGTGGGGCATTGCTCCCAATATCCAGTCTGGCCTCCAGCACAGAGACACCTCTCAGGAATCAGGCTGTACAATCGACCCAGGCCACATTTCCACCAGGGCTATATCTGCTGTAGTGGCACTCATGAGCGTTTGTTTTGCTTGTAGCCTGTGGAACTTCTCCTTGAGGTTTCTGCAGAGTGGCTGATCCAGTGTGATTCAGAATCATAAGCAATGCTAAGGGTGAACATGATTACATCATTTTTAGTTTCTGACTTTTATATACAGGAATTCAGAGCATATGTCAAGTAGGGGTGAACATATCTGCCTGGGTTTGGTGTGCAGTTTTACAAAGCAAACTTTTTGGCAAACCCCATCAAAGTCTATTGGGGTGAGTCTTACTCAATGCTGGTCATTTGTAAGGCTAATGATGAAACTATTGTCAAACGGAGGCATTTTTTGCTGGGCACTGTCACGGGGGACATGTACCAATTGCTATAATATATTGAAGGGTTGGGGTGACCCTCGGGTGGTAGGAGGTCAAATCCCAGTAGGTAAAAGAGTTCAACGTCCCTGTATAGAATATTGAGAGGAAAAGTATGAAGATGGACTTTCTAGGCACAGAAACTCAATACACAAAAGAATAAAATCAATGTTCCTTTATTAATATCACATCATCTCTATAATGTATCTTGTATGATATCATTGCACAATTAGCCCACAGCTAATATCCCATGACCCACCGACCACATAGAATAATTACAAAAGATGGCAGCAGTATGGATAGTGCCAACAAAGTAATCCTTCAAAGAGGGAGGGGATATTCAAGCTGTGCAAGCAGATACCTCTTTGAAGGATTACTTTGTTGGTACTATCCATACTGCTGCCATCTTTTGTAATTATTCTATGTGGTTGGTGGGGTTGGGTCTCCATTCCTTTAAGTTATTGGCCCTATGGCCAGTATGAGTTGTTGTTTATTTATGGCCAAAAGTTTGCAATTCTTCATTTTTGCAAATCATGGGGGGGTTTGTCGTGAACCAAAGCTGTTAACCTAAAGCTCATCCCTAACATCAAACCAAAAACGTTTTCTCTAGGTTTGGATAGAATGTCTTAGGGATTAGAACTCCTGCCTAGTTTTTACTGCTATCTGCATTATTAACCCCCAACATAGGTGTCAGTGAGTGCAGTAATTACCCCCAACATTGGTATCAGCGAGTACAATAATAAACCCCAAGCATTGGTGTAGAAACCCAAAAATGGGGTTAGTTAGAGGCTTGCTAGAAGCCTGGCTATGAGTCAGCCTGGGAGTGAGTCAGTCAGTGAGATCACTTCAGGTCAGGGCTTCTGGAGCCGTCCCACCTTTCTAGAAACTGTTGGTACTTTCTAGAAAAGGGGCGGAGAGGAGGAGGGGAGGATTGGATTTGCATATATATCAGGGAACCTGGCCAATCCCCAGGCAGGAAGCCTGGCACGGTGGCTAGGACAACCCTTAAATATGGGTGAGCCTGATCAGGAGGGAGAGTTGGAAGATGAAGTGAGGAAGGTGCTGTTGGTGTGAAGCCTGGAGAGGGGGCCCAGAGGAGGAAGGCCTGCCTACAGGCTGAAGCTGGAAAGAAGGACCTCCACTATCCCACAGTCTACCAGGGAAAGACAGCCTGGCAGCAGGGAAGGAGCCAGCCCAGCATAAGGCCTGAAAGCCGCTGCAACCCATTAAGCTACAGGAACAGGATAGTGTGAGCACTTCTACACCCCTTGGGCCAAAGAAGGGAGCAAGCGGTCAGGTGCAATATACAACTACTTCTCCCTGGAACTATTTAATTTGTGTGTCTTGGAATCCCTTGCTCTGGGACACTCCCAAGACAGCCAGGTGGATGAGGAGATTTTCATCTGGGGTCCAAGGAGGTTCATTAAAGGGACCAAGTGCTCCTTGCAAAGACTGTGTGCTGCTGATTTTTGTCCTTTTTGCCAAGAAGTTTGTCCTCCAAAGTTGAACAGTTCCATTGGGCATCCCATATACCCCTAGACCCCATCCAAATTAAATCCCCTAAAAAAAACAATAAAAACCAAGCTCAAGGACTGTTTTTACTGACTTTGGATGAAAGTGTGGAAAATGAGTGTTGCCTGGCTGTGTAAAACTTAGAGGGCCTCAGTGGCCCTCAAGAGGATAGCGCTACATTGGTATTAGTGAGTACAACAATATTTATTTCAGGCACTTATATAACGCGGTCAATTTACGCAGCGCCTTACATATATATTGTACATTCACATCAGTCCCTATCCTTCAAGAGGCGTACAGTCTAAGGTCCCTAACTTACATTCATACATACACATACTAGGGCCATATTGTACATTCACATCAGTCCCTAACCTTCAAGGGGCGTACAGTCTAAGGTCCCTAACTTACATTCATACATACTAGGGCCATATTGTAAACATGCAAACTCCAGGCAGGCAATAATAATCCCCAGCAATGGTGTCACTGAACGCAATAATAGCCCCCAACATTGCTAGTACTATTAGCCCTCGCCAGTGGTTACTGGTAGTGAAATGTAATCCCACCCCCCCCCCCTGCATTGGTAGTCATTGTAGGAAAGTTAACACCCTCCCCCCCCCCCCAGCATTGATGGTCATGGCAGTGAAAGTTTTCCACTGTTCGACCCGAACCACCCATGTGCATGAGTCCTGATATAACACAGCAGGTGGTCATGTGGTTAAACATACGATATGCTGCAGTTCTCTATTTGACTATTTTTCTTCTTAATGCAGTTATCATGCAGGAGAGGAAAAGTGTAGAGTCCCCTTTCCATTATGCGATAACCAGTGAAAATGCAATTGAAAACACGGAAACTACAAACATTGTTAAGAGGAATGAAAACTGATTATCGATGGAGCAAATAGATATTTAAACTGCGGTAAAAGAATTCAACTTTTCTTTCAGTTTTTATTCTGGGTTTTTGGGGAAGGAATTTGAACCCCCACGCACATACTACTCTGATGTTCAGTAAACAAACTTTGTTTCTGTGCAGTAGTACAAGTAGCAGTGTACATCACAGAACCCAGTGTGTAAAAAAAAAAAAATGACACGTTATTTAACCACTTGCCTACTAGGCACTTCCTGCCCAGGCCAATTTTCAGCTTTCAGCACTGTCGCGCTTTCAATGACAATTGCACGGTCATGCAACATTGTACCCATATGAAATGTTTATCATTTTTTTCACACAAATAGAGCTTTCTTTTTGGTGGTATTTACTCACCACTGGGTGTTTTATTTGATGTGCTATAAACAAAAAAAGAGCAAAAAACTAAAAAAAAAAAAAGTTTTTCTTTGTTTCTATTATAAAATTTTGAAAACAGGTAATTTTTCTCCTTCACTGATGTGCGTTGATGAGTCTGCACTGATAGGCAGCACTGATGGGCACTGATAGGCGGCATTGATGGGCACTTATAGGCGGCACTGATAAGATGGCATGGATAGACGCTGATAGGCGGCACCGATAGGCGGCGCTGATGAGATGGCATGGATAGGCGGCACTGATGGGTACTGATAGGCAGCACTGATGAGATGGCATGGATAGGCAGCACTGATGGGCACTGATAGGCAGCACTGATAGGCGACACTGATGGGCACTGATACGTGGCACTAATAAGTGGCACTGATGATGGGCATTGATAGTCGGCCCTGCTGCGCACTGACTGGTGGCACTGCTGGACACCGACTGGCGGCACTGCTGAGCACGGGTGGGTGACACTGATGGGCGGCACTGATGGATGGCACTGCTGGGCTGCACTGATGGGCACTGGTGGGTGGCACAGGTGGGTGGCACTGCTGGGCACTTGTGGGTGGCACTGCTGGGCACTTGTGGGAGGCACTGCTGGGTGGCACTGCTAGGCGCCGATCATCAGGGCACTGGTCATCAGTGCTCTGATGATTGGTGCCAATCCCTCCTCTGACAACTGCCGGTTCTTGGAAGTACTTTCCTCACGCTGTGACAGCGTGAAGGAAAGTGCAGCCGATAACCGGCAATTGCATTTCCTGGTGATCAGTGTGTCATTGGACACGGCTGATCACGTGGTAAAATGCTGCTGTGACTGGCCTTTTACTATATCACGTGATCAGCTGTGTCCGTAGGACAGAGCGATCATGGAAATTGCCGGGTGCACGCAGGAGAGCGCATTTTTGGGAGGACGTCATATGACGTCCTCCCAGAACTGGACGGCCACAGTGAATTTGTCATTCAACTATCTGCGGTCGGCAAGTGGTTTTAATGAAATGGCGTTCAGCTTTTTGCGACATTTATTCTGCCCTTTAATAGCCTACCATAGAGTAAAAGACTTTTCCTTCCATGCATTAAAACACAACCACCCATCATCCTCCCCCCTCAACACCCAAGCCCCCCCACCACCAAGACTCAACACACACCGCCAAGCAAAGTAAACACTGTGTTCTTTATTACTTTTTTAGGTAAGTAACAAATGCAAATAGTGCAGGAATGTTGCATATGCCAAAGTCTCCAGCGGGCTGCGGCACACTAGGAGCAGAGAGAAGAGATTTGAATACATAGATGTCATATACATGTCATACAGACATAGTGTTACACGCAGCACTTCCTGAGAGTACCAAGTGAGATCAACCTCTTACACAAGAAATTACAATTTACAGCATGTAGCGGGACTCTGACGCGTGTCTCTGACAAAGGAAGGAAGTGCGATCTTACCGATAAACACAGCAGCAGGCGCAGAATACATAGTGTACTAAGTGAAACATCTGGATTTGCAAATATTGTACAATTCTGATTGTTCTAAGGCTGGCCATAGAAAGTTTTGGGTTTTTTTTTGCCAATCAGCTGATCAGATGAAAAAAGATGGATTGCTCCATCCACACATGTGAGGTGGAAGGAGGATTTCCCCCTGTTGTGCCATTATGTTCTGGCAGCGGGGCCCCTATGCTGTCCGAATACATTGATCAACGCCTGCGGCCGATTGACTGCAAGCCGCTGATCGACAAAAGTTTTCCAACAGAAAAATATGTAAAAAAATGTAAGATCGTACTTCCTTCCTTTGTCAGAGACACGTGTCAGAGTCCCGCTAGATGCTGTAAATTGTAATTTCTTGTGTAAGAGGTTGATCTCACTTGGTACTCTCAGGAAGTGCTGCGTGCAACGGGGGCGGACTGACAACTCATGGGGCCCCCGGGCAATAGGGGAAAATGTGGCCCCTGTGACTCAGGGGCATGCCTATGAGGGGGCATACCATGGGGCCCCCTACCTTCCTCGGGCAAGCGGGGCCAAATGGTGTGTAACACCCTGTATGTCCATCTATGTCCTCCCTGCTGTAGTGAGCCGTAGCCCGCTGGAGATGCATATGCAACATTCCCACTAATTTTTGTTTGCATTTGAAAAGTTGCCTAAGAACAGCCATAAATGGAACAACATTCAGCCACTGAACCGTCTGAATTTCCCCCCATCAGCATCTTGTAAGCAGGTTAAAATGAGTTAGATAGGTTGCCCCAGAAGAAAGGTTAATGCCTTTCCCAGTTCTTTGGATTTTGGCAATATTTGGGTCCGACCCACTACACCTGTGTGTATAAAAGGGGACAGTGGGTCTGAATCTAGTTGCCTGTCCTCACTTCCTTTTTGTTTCTGCCTTGCCCATCTTCTCAATTCCCCGTAGAAGTACTGCACCCAGGAAACAAGTACAACAGAGTCCGCCACCAAGATGTAAAGCGTCAGGAACTTGGGGTTCGCCCTGAAGACCCCAGTGCTGGAGAAATGGACTCTGTGATAATATGTGTAACAAATGTTTTTGTTAGCTAGAGACTTGTAGCAGCCACTGGACTGAGGAAGGAGCACTTCAGGACAGGCTGCAGGGTTCTAAAAGCCTACCTTACAGAAAAGAGAACTTTCTGGAACAGGGGCCCCAAGATCTGCATGTTTGTAAGGACTTGGCCAATACCCCAGGAGGCTGGGCTTGGTGAACAAGGATGAATCTTAAATATCACAGAGCCTGGGGAACAGAGTGGAAGATGGAGAGTGTAGAGTTAGGGAGCCTACCTACAGACCGGTGGACAGGAAGATCTCCCTGTTGTCTCCTTGTGCCAGCCAGCAAGGCCGGGCAGCACCAACACCATGCTAACAATAAAGTGTAAGTACTTCTACCCCCTAATAAGGAGAGAGGGGGTAGGTGCAAGACCCACTTCATGCACTTGACCCCTTGCCCAGGGATACCCTCAGTGCAGCTGAGTGATTCATCCAGGGTTGAGGAGGTACATCAATGCTTCTTAAAAGACAAGTCACATTCTACAGCTTTTGTTGCCAAGAAGTTCGTCCTCAGGAGCTTTTCCCATATGCATTGACCCCTCCAAGTTGTTTACCCCTTATTAAAAACAACTAAAAACCAGCTCAGGAGACTGTATTACCGACTCTGGGTGTGTAGTGTGGAAAAATGTGTGTTGCCTGGCCTGCAGAGCTTAGGGGGACCCAAAATAAATCCAGTGGCCCTCAAGAGTCGAGTAGAGTAGTGTGTGGACTCTACCTCTGCAGGTATGCCGGGGCAGCACATAGCCTGGTTAGGAGTAGGGATTAGGGAGTTAGGAAGCAATTGCGTCACTTAAACTGTTCTCTGTTTTGAGATTTTTTGTACTGTGCATACTTTTGTTCATTAAGGAGTTGAAACATTGCCTTTTTCCCTTGTCTGAAGTTCTTGAAAAGGGGTGCATTGCAAGTAACCAGCACTATCACACACAGTCTACAGTTTGGGTCACTATCACATGGGGTATGAAGAGTTGACATGCTAAGAGTCACCTAAATGCAAGTTATACATGTGGTTGCCACAAGCAATGGAAGGTACAGTCAGCAAGGCCTGTCTACCTGTTATAGGTGAAATTGCCTCTAGCCGCAAGGGAGATGTTGTCAGCACTCCCTATGCCGCATTCCGTCTTCTATAGCAACTGGAGCTGAACTGCACTGCAGATGTCTCCATCCTGTACAGAGGTACAGAAGTTCAATAGTTAAAGTCAAGTGCACTTTGGAATCCACCCTATGTGAACAGCAGGGTTCCATGCTGCTACCAGGACCAGTAGTAGGAAACGCTGGACAGGTGGCTGTGGTCAGTATTCAACATGGCCCGCCTAATTGCATGCAACAGTGGAAAGATGTACAATTGCACGGGGACCCGAGAGTACCTGGAGAACAGTTGTACAAGTGTACATGGTATAAGTTCATCTCTAAGAGTAGAGCCCCGCCTTAAGGTTGAGTATTCCCTGGTGGCAGCCTTGGCCTTGTCCCAGGGCTTTGGTGAAAATGGCACAGAGTAAGGTACCCCGTGTGATTGAAGTAGAATGATCCTTTCTCAGGTGCCTAGCGTAGCCCAGAAGAACCCACCCCATGGTAGGCCTCTCATGTTTCCCAGACTTGGCGCCCAACGAGTTATTTGGAAAACATAGAGGACGTGACCACCATCCCTACCACCAACCTACCCTTACAAGCTTAAAGTGGTTGTTAACCTCAGACATGAAATATGAACAAAGCATATTCCTCTATAGTGTGTATTTGTCTCAATTAAGAGGCCTAGGTGTCATTTCTGTCTGCTGTTCCATTCCTCTGCTATCAGCTTGAAACACTTCTGACAAGTTTTCCTGACAGCAAGTGAAAAGAAAAGGTGACAGGGGAGGGAGCTCCAGCACACAGCCAGTGATTGACAGTCTCAGTCCTGTTCTTTTGTGAAGAGGTGTGTGGGGAGGGGGGGGTGGGAAGGTACCTTCTCTTCAATCAGCTCTCAGAGCTCCCTCACTGAGCTCTACAGAGTGTAGCTTCAGCTCCCCTTTTTTCTGACAGTTTAGACATATAAATTCTGGACTTTGAACGGATGTAGAGAAGATAATACTGCAGATAAACAGGTACAGCTTATGTAGGAGGATTTGTTTCATCTCTGTGTATCACCTGAGGCCAGTCAGATCACTGGATATATGTAACGGTTAACAACCACTCTAAGGCAGTGCTATCCCTGAAAGTGGCCTCCACCCTGTCCCAGGGCATTAGTGAGCATGGCACTAGTAAAGCTACCCCATGTGAGAGGCAGGTGACCCTGTTCATGGTGCTTAGCGTATCCCAGAAGAACCCACCCCAGGGTAGGCCTCCTATGTGACCCCCACTTGGCACCCAACAAGGAGGGAAACGTGAAGACCTGCCTGGCCTACAGGTGGAGTGTGGGGGAGAAGACCCTGAAGGGACTAGTGAAGCAGTGGGGAGGATCAGGCAAGTAAATCTGCTTTTCTGTGTCCCCCCCCCCCCCCCCCCCCCCCCCCCCCCGCCGACCTAAACGATCAGGGCTCTGCCAAAATGCAATGCAATCCACTGGCAAATTTAAATACACAAGTCAAATTAAAGCCAAACTCCAGCTAACACATTATAAGCAGTTACAGCCATAGCTTGCTTTCTTTTGTGGTAAAGGTTTTACATAAATAAAAATTGACTCATGTCAGTGGTAAATGGTTTGTCTCAACCCTGTAACTGCTGCATCTGCAGGAAAGCTTGTTCTGTTGAAATACAACAGCTTTACTGGCTGGATCACCAGATGAAAATAAAGGGGAGAAGGGCTAAAAAAGAAAACTTGTTCAACTTGTTTTTTTTTTTAATTTTTCAAGTAAATTAACAAGAAGGTTCACAGTTATACATACCATCCAAAGTAGTACTTATTGATCAATTAAACAATCTTGGTCTAAGAATGAGGACCGTTAACTTGATAATATGATTACTACAAACATGTACACTGAGAATCATAGGTAAATTAGGGAGGGTAAGGGGAGGGATGGGGTAAAAAGAAAACTAATGCAGCCATCACATCTAAGAGTTTGTAAGCTGCAATATAATAAATGTTTGCTTTTGGGTTTAATACTGTTTTCATTTTGAAATCTACACTATATCCCTGACGCATGAACTGTGATTGATTATTCTCGGCACATTAGCTGTACTATCTGCATGTCTCCTAAAACTTTTCACTTATTAAGCTGTTTGCATAATTTATGCTTATTTAGGAAACACAAAGGGCAGGAAATGAGTGTTGAGGTAGACAGATCTGAATTATGCTGATTGCTTGCGGAAGAGAATCAGTCACAAGTTCATTGTGTTTTGTTTTTAGGGCACGAATGACTCAAAAGTCGCCAATGCCTACATGACTAGCGCTTGTCATTAATCCCGTTGTGCAATCATGTTAACTCTTCTTGTAGCTGTGGGAAAATGTAGATAGGCATACAGCCTACTGTTCAGTGGGATGAAAGAAAGATTTGTGAACAGCTAACCACTGAGGAAACTACAGCTTTTGACTTTAGTATTAAATAAAAATCATACATACGGTATAATGGCCATTCATTTTATTTTATTTATATATATATACACACTATATTGCCAAAAGTGTTGGGCCAGCCCTCCAAATCATTAAATTAAGGTGTTCCAATCCCCTCCATGGCCACAGGTGTATAAAATCATCACCTAGGCATGCAGACGGCTTCTACAAACATTTGTGAAAGAATGGGTCGCTCTCAGGAGCTCAGTGACTCCAAGTGTGGTCCCGTGATAGGTTTTCACCTTCACAGTAATGCAGGCCATAGATGGGTCAAAAATCGGCCGATTTTCACACCATTAATGGGTTAATTGGTCAGCCATTTTTTTGGATTTTGTCAGATTTTTTTGATCAGTAAAGTTGGAAAAAAATCGGCTGATTTTGCCGATCGGACGATTTTCGCGGTAATGATGGGCAAATCGGCTGATCTTTTTACTGATAAAAAATCTGCGCATGAGCCGTGACCTGCAAGAAAAAGAAAAAGAAGAAAAAGAGGAAGAAGAAGAGAAAAAAGAAGAAGAGAAAGAAGAAGCAGAAGAAGAGAAAGAAGAAGGAGAAGAAGAAGGAGAAGAAGAAGACGAGAAAGAAGAAGAGAAAGAAGAAGCGAAAGAAGAGAGAAAGAAGAAGAAGAGAAAGAAGAAGCAGAAGAAGAGAAAGAAGAAGAGAAAGAAGCAGAAGAAGAGAAAGAAGAAGAAGAGAAAGAGGAAGAAGAAGCAGAAGAAGAAGAGAAAGAAGAAGAGAAAGAAGCAGAAGAAGAGAAAGAAGAAGAAGAGAAAGAGGAAGAAGAGACATAAGAAGAGAAAAAAGAAGAAGAAGAGAAAGAAGAATTCCAGTCCGCTATTATATTTGACATGAAAAAGTATTGTGGTTGCAACAATGTATCTATTTGTATCCAAAAAACCCATCTGTATCCAAAATGGATACAAATAGATACAATGTTGCAACCGCAATACTTTTTCATGTCAAATATAATAGCGGAGCTCTCTGCAGGGACAGAAGTAATTAAATGCCGGCCGTAGATGGGAAGAAAATCGACCAATTTTTTTTACTGTTGGTGGTAATGTCGGCCTATTGAACAACCGAGTTTTCATTTTTTTGTTAAAAAACGGCCGTTTTTTTCCCTGTCTATGGCCTGCATTAGTCCATCCGTGAAATTTCCTGGCTACTAAATATTCCACGGTCAACTGTTAGTGGTATTATGACAAAGAAGAAGCAACTGGGAGCAACAGCAATTCAGCCACCAAGTGGTAGGCCACGTAAAATGACAGAGTGGGGTCAGCACATGCTGAAGCACACAGTGCGCAGAAGTCGCCAACTGTCTGCAGAGTCAACAGCTAAAGACTTCCAAACTTGGTGTGGCCTTCAGATTAGCACAAGAGCAGTGCGTAGAGAGCTTCATGGAATGGGTTTCCATGGCTGAGCAGCTGCATACAAGCCAGGGGTGTATTTACCACAAGGCAAACAAGGCATTTGCCTAGGGCGGCATCTTTTCAGGGAGGCAGCAGAATTTTTCAGGGGGGTATCGGCTTTTTTTCAGGGGGGCAGTACTGCTCCCCGAAAGAAGGGATAGAAGAAAGGACACGTGTAGCATGGTAACCAGGTGGGATCTGAGAAAGGCTGCAGGCTGCTTGGTGGTGTATGCAGAGTCTGACTCTGGTTCCCGGGAATGTCCGGAGCTGTGAAGGTGAGTGTCTTCTCCCTCGCTGGAGTGGGGGTTGCCAGTGTGAATGGGGGAGTGGTAGTGGAAGGCTCTCTCGGGTGGGGCTGGGGAGGGGTGTTGTTGGTCAATGTCAGGCTCTTATTGTGGGGGAGAGGGGTGTTTGTCAGTGTCAGGGTCTCTCCGTGGGGGGGGAGCCAATTTTTGTATTGCCTAGGGCAGCACAAAACCTAAATACATCACTGATACAAGCCTTACATCACCAAGTGCAATGCAAAGCGTCAGATGCAGTGGTGTAAAGCACGCCACCACTGGATTCTAGAGCAGTGGATACGTGTTCTCTGGAAAGATGAATCACGCTTCTCTGTCTGGCAATTCAATGGACATGTCTGGGTTTGGTTTTTACCAGAAGAACGGTACTTGCCTGACTGCACTGTGCCAAGTGTAAAGTTTGGTGGAGGGGGGATTATGGTGTGGGTTTGTTTTTCAGAGGTTGGGCTTGGCCCCCTAGTTCCAGTGAAGAGAACTCTTAAGATGTCAGCATACCAAGACATTTTGGACAATTTCATGCTCCCAACTTTGCGGGAACAGTTTAAGGATGGCCCCTTCCTGTTCCAACATGACTGCACACCAGTGCACAAAGCAAGGTCCATAAAGACATGGATGAGCGAGTTTGGGGTGGAGGAACTTGACTGGCCTGCACAGAGTCCTGACCTCAATCCAATGGAACACCTTTGGGATGAATTAGAGCGGAGACTGTGAGCCAGGCCTTCTCCTCCGACATCAGTGCCTGACCTCATAAATGCACCTCTGGAAGAATGGTCCAACATTCCCATAGACACACTCCTAAACCTCATGGACGGCCTTCCCAGAAGAGGTGAAGCTGTTATAGCTGCAAAGGGCGGGGCCAACTCAATATATTGAACCCTACAGACTAAGACTGGGATGCCAATAAAGTTCATGTACGTGTAAAGGCAGGCGTCTCAATTCTTTTGGCGATATATATATACAGTATATATATATATATATATATATATATATATATATATATATTGTTACCCCCTCAGGAGCCCCTGAATTTTGGGTTCCCCCTGTTGTCTGCACAGCCATGCAATATGCATTTTTCCAATCTCACAGAATCAGTAACCATTCCATGGGCTTGTTTTTTGTTGTTTTATTGAAGGGAAACAACATGGATGGGGATAAGCAAATAAAGGATGCCAAACTTGACTTGGCAGAACAAATTGAGGACAAGCTTCCTTCTCTATATACATGAAAATGCAGATCCTGGACTGTACTCTGTCCGGAACAACATCAGTCTCTAATTGATCAATAGCAAAGTTCCTCTTTTAGGAGCTCTGTGTCCCCTGGGTGAAATTCACAATAATTCCCAATACTTGGCCTTCTGCTGTGCTCGTCTTCCCATGCTAGACAGGGTGTCTCCTAGATAAGATACTGAAGATCCCTCTCTTCAGCTTCTTCTCCTTCCTTCCACATCTCCAGCCTAGAGGTAAAACCCCCCTACCTGGGGTCCCCTCCCAGACCTCACAACCCTCCATCTTCCACCCAACCACACACTACACCCACTGTCCAGGCTCCTCAATATTTATGGGCCCATCTTACCACCCAGCCAGGCTTCCTGCCTGGGGATTGGTCAAACTCCCATAATGTTCAGATCCTTGCCTCTGAATCTCCGTCCACTAGTTTCTAGAAGTTTCCATAGACCTCCAGAACCAGGTGGAGGTGATAGAGACCTGATCTGCACAGCCTTCCAGCCTGACCTATAGCAGAACCCACAACAATCACCCAGACTTACATGACTACTGTGAGTCAGCATAAATTTATCAAACCTAATTGTGCACTAGAGTTTTTCTATTGTCCCCAATCCATCTGATGATGGAACAGAGCATTGGGGGCAAGCTGCACATGCTCAGTTTGGTCCCCAATCCATCTGCTGATAGAACAGAGCATTGGGGGCAAGCTGCACATGCTCAGTTTGGTGTGTATTGCTATAAAGTTTTTTTTTTAATTTTGGGAGAGTACATGTGATCAGCACAGAGCCAGTCAGCTCACATCAGTGTCCCCATCAGAGATCCCCCTTATATCAGTATCCCCATCAAAGTCCCTTTTACATCATTGTCTTCATCTGAGTCTCCCCTAATATCAATGTCCTCATCAGAGACCCCCTTACTTTAGTGTCTACATCAGGCAGTTCCCAACAACCAACAGCACAGCACAGCACATCTGGGGTGGCAAGAAAGGGGGGACAGCAATAGAGAATGCGATTTAGGCTGTGCTGGGGGGAAGATCAAGGGTCCTGGCAGGGTACAGGGGGATGAGAAGTGGAGACTGTGCACATCAGCTGTTAAGGAGAGAGGGGGGTCAGAGACTGTGCGCATCAGCTCAGTGTTAAGGAGAGAGGGGGGGTCAGAGACTGTCGCAGAGGGGGACTCAGAGCGCATCAGCTGTTAAGGAGATAGGTGGGTCAGAGACTGTGCGCATCAGCTGTTAAGGAGAGAGGGGGGACAGAGACTGTGCGCATCAGCTGATAAGGAGAGAGAGGGGACAGAGAGACTGCGCATCAGCTGTTAAGGAGAGAGGGGGGTCAGAGACTGTGCGCATCAGCTGTTAAGGAGAGAGGGGGGACAGAGACTGTGCAGATCAGCTGTTAAGGAGAGAGGGGGGTCAGAGACTGTGCAGATCAGCTGTTAAGGAGAGAGGGGGGACAGAGACTGTGCAGATCAGCTGTTAAGGAGAGAGGGGGGACAGAGACTGTGCAGATCAGCTGTTAAGGAGAGAGGGGGGACAGAGACTGTGCAGATCAGCTGTTAAGGAGAGAGGGGGGTCAGAGACTGTGCGCATCAGCTGTTAAGGAGAGAGGGGGGTCAGAGACTGTGCGCATCAGCTGTTAAGGAGAGAGGGGGGGTCAGAGACTGTGCGCATCAGCTGTTAAGGAGAGAGGGGGGACAGAGACTGTGCAGATCAGCTGTTAAGGAGAGAGGGGGGACAGAGACTGTGCAGATCAGCTGTTAAGGAGAGAGGGGGGTCAGAGACTGTGCAGATCAGCTGTTAAGGAGAGAGGGGGGTCAGAGACCGTGCGCATCAGCTGTTAAGGAGAGAGGTGGGTCAGAGACCGTGCAGATCAGCTGTTAAGAGAGAGAGGTGGGTCAGAGACCGTGCAGATCAGCTGTTAAGGAGAGAGGTGGGTCAGAGACCGTGCAGCATCAGCTGTTAAGGAGAGAGGGGGGTCAGAGACCGTGCGCATCAGCTGTTAAGAGAGAGAGAGAGGGGACAGAGACCGTGCGCATCAGCTGTGAAGGAGAGAGGGGGGTCAGAGACCGTGCGCATCAGCTGTTAAGGAGAGAGGTGGGTCAGAGACCGTGTGCGCATCAGCTGTGAAGGAGAGAGGAGGGGGGTCAGAGACCGTGCGCATCAGTTGTTAAGAAGAGAGGTGGGTCAGAGACCTGTGCGCATCAGTTGTTAAGGAGAGAGGGGGGTCAGAGACCGTGCGCATCAGTTGTTAAGGAGAGAGGGGGTCAGAGACCTGTGCGCATCAGCTGTTAAGGAGAGAGGTGGGTCAGAGACCGTGCGCATCAGCTGTTAAGGAGAGAGGGGGGACAGAGACCGTGCAGATCAAGCTGTTAAGGAGAGAGGGGGGACAGAGACTGTGTAGATCAGCTGTTAAGGAGAGAGGGGGGACAGAGACTGTGTAGATCAGCTGTTAAGGAGAGAGGGGGGACAGAGACTGTGCATATCAGCTGTGGGTTGGATAAGATCGTGTAGAGGGCCGCATGTGGCCCCCGATCCATAGTTTGGAGCCCCCTAGTTTAAATACAGCACAAGTGAACTGTTACTATGCACTGTCCATACATACAGAAAAGGAGAGGATACTCAAAATTATACCCAGCATACAGAAAACATGGAGCCGTACTGTGTTATGTGTATATACAAAGAAATAAATCCAAGTCAGGGGGGTAAGATACGAGGGGAACCTTCCTGGATTTTAGGGTGACTTAACATGGGGCAGAGGAGATTGCATTGTTGAATGCGGTCAGACACAGAAGACAACGCTCATGCTGACACAGCACCAGAAATCATTATCATTTGTGTTTATTGAGCCTTTCAGCCGAATACGCCCCTTTGACGTCTCTACGTGACTTTATTGAATGAGGTTAATATGGTGACTGAAGCTGACAAGGCTGAACCCTCAGGCGAGGAAACTGTAAATTCCTCCGTAGTATACAATAGTGCTTTATGAGCTGTCCCTTTAAGTCTCTTTTTTATTTTCCATGTCTGCCTCCCCACACACCCACCCACAGGAAAATCATGGTGGGGAAAGCAAATGTCAGCTTGAAAAGTGAGGCCCAGTATCCTCTTTTTCTAGAAACGTGGGCACAACCCACAAACTCTCTCTAAATCTCTGCTGAAACTCAGGCCACGGGGCTGGGAAAGTACGCTGACACGTGGATGACACAGCAGACTGTCTTCATAAACAGCTTTCTGGAGGGCTAAGCCAATCAGAGATGAGCTTTCTGATTTTTGGTGGCTGCTGGAGAGTTAAATCTCTACGTTGTTGTTACCTAAGGGGCCTCATACACCATCCAATCTGGTTATTTCTGATCTATGAAAACTGATCCTTGCTCATAGCTTTTGTTCACTCTGGAATAACAAAAGAAGCCAACAAACAGATCTGAGAATTTTCATAAAAGTTTTTTTTTTTTTAAACTTTTTAACTTTTTAGATCTTTCAGAGCATTCTACAAATCAATGGCCCAGATAACACTCCTGAATCCTGATCTCTATGTATATAGCCTGTTACTGATCAAGGATGTGGGCAGCAAAGTGGCTAAGTGGTTAGCATTTCCACCTGGCAGTACTAGGGACGCTGGTTCAAATCCCAACCATGGCACCACCTGCCTGGAGTTTGCATGTTCTCCCTGTGACTGCGTGAGTTTTCTCCCATATTCTAAAGACATATTGGTAGATTAATTGGATCCTGTCTAAATTGGCCCTAGTATGTGTATGTATGAAAGTGAGTTAGGGTCCTTAGATTGTACGCTCCTTGAGGGTTAGGGACTGATGTGAATGTACAATATATATGTAAAGCGCTGCATAAATTGACGGCGCTATATAAGTACCTGTGAGAAGAAATAGTTGTATTTTATTAAAGTGGTAGTAAAGTACAGTTTAAATAAAATCGGTGACAGGCAGGTATTTATGACAGAAGAGACCCTATCGGTTTCTTCTGTCATAAATGCTCCCTTCTGCCTGCCAGCTGTCATGTACACGGAGTCGAGCATGTGCAGCTCAACAAACATTCATGGCCCAAGATCTGTGCCACTGCGATGTGACTCCTACGCAAATGCGCAGGAGGGATGTCATCACAGCCCGGCCATTCAAGTGGCCGAAGGCACAGAACCCAGAATGAAGACTGGGCAATGATGGAAGTGCCGAGGGCCCGCTGGATCGATCATACCGAAGCGCTGGAGGGCACCGTTTGAAAGGTATGGTTGCCATAATGTACTAATATGTAGTGCACATAACCCACCCGGGGGCCAAAAAAAAAATTAAGCATACTTAACTACTTTAAAGCCAGTCAGTTTATTTTTTTCCATCTGTGTCCCCTTGGGAAGATTTCTGTCTCATAGCCAAAACAAGAGGGGACATGAAACATCTTCAAAGTGAGGGAATTCCTGGTTGTCACCAGAATTAGTGTCCCTATTGCAAGTTTTCCCCTCTATTCCTGTACTGGGGACAACCCAAAATGTGGGATTTTTTTTTTACTTTCACTCTCAGTGATAACAGTAAACAGGACAAATAGAGAGGGTGAATCTCCCTAATGGGAAATACAGACAGCAATTAAAAAAAAGGATTGTGTTTTGTTATATCTCAAAAAAGTCCCTTCTATTGCTCTCAGGCTCCTCCAAATTCCTTTTTTTGCTGCTGTGATTGGGCATGCTGTCCCATTGTATGTATGAATGTAGCCACCCTCTCTTGCTTGCTCCCCAGATGGACTATGTGCTGTGTACTATGGACTATAGATTATGGACTATATACTGTGTACTATGGACTATTATGGACTATGGACTATATACTGTGTACTATGGAATGTGTACTATGGACTATAGATTATGGACTATGGACTATATACTGTGTACTCTGGAATATGTACTATGGACTATAGATTATGGACTGTGGACTATTTACTGTGTACTATGGAATATGTACTATGGATTATGGATTATATACTGTGTACTATAGAATATGTACTATGGACTATGGATTAAGGACTATGGACTATATACTGTGTACTATGGAATATGTACTATGGACTATGGATTATGGACTATATACTGTGTACTTTGGACCATGTACTGTGTACTATGGACTATACACTATGTACTAAGCACAATGTACTATGAAATAGGCACTATGGACCATGTACTATGGATTGTGTACTATGGACTATGCGCTAAGGACTATGTACTATGGACTGTGCACTATGGATTATGTACTATGGACACTACACTATGTACTAAGCACTATGGACCATGTACTATGGATTGTGTACTATGGACTATGCACTATGACTATGTACTATGGAGGACTATGGTACTATGGGACTATGTACTAAGCACTATGGACTATGTACTATGGATTATGATTATGTACTGTGTACTATGGACTGTGCACTATGGATTATGTACTATGGACTATGTACTATGGACTGTGTACTATGGACTATGTACTGTGTACTATGGATTATGTACTATGGACTATGTGCTATGAACCATGTACTATGGATTGTGTGCTATAGACTGTACACCGTGGACTATGCACTAAGGACTATGTACTGTGCACTACGGACTAAGTACTATGGACTGTGAACTATGGAATATGTACTATGGACTATGCACTATGGATTAGGTACTATGGACTGTGCACTATGTACTAAGCACTATGTACTATGGACAGTGTACTATGGACTATGTAAGATGTACTATGGAATATGTACTATGGATTATGGACTATAGACTATGTACTGTGAACTATGTACTATGTACTGTGAACTATGTACTATGTACTGTGCACTATGGACTACGTACTGTGTACTATGGACTATGTACTGTGTACTATGGACTATGTATTATGGACCTTGGTATTTGTAGTGCGCATAGAGCAGTGCACATGACTGCAACTAACGTTCACTGCATTCTAAACACACAGAAGTGAGGGGCAAAATAGAGGTGTGGGAGCTAAATGAGGATCTTACAAGGAGGAAGCAAAACACAATAGGAAAGCAATTTCATGAAAAATAGATTACAGGGCCAATAAATAGATGGATGTGCATGGAATATTTCTGGAGAACAATATCCCGTGGCCCTGAGCGCATGCAAATTAGCAGCCCCACTGTACTGGGCTTTTTTCCGTGGGGCTGCTAATTTATGTCACCTGTCTTTGTGTATAATTCACCTGGAAGCACAAAGTAGTTGTGATGATATGTACAGTTTTCCTAATACTTGTCAAAGTTGCAAAATTGCGCTTAGGCTTTACCCTTAGGCATGAAGGGGTTAAGTTAGCCAGTAAAGGGCATTACTTAAATTCCAAACTTTCTACATTAAAATAAAATTCATATAAATAAAAAAATGCTAAATTGATGCACATGTAGTCAGAACTAAGGACCTGAAAATCTTTGCTTTCTTTACTAGTTGCGATGCCTGGAGACACAGATTCTTGGTCCCCTGCCAAGCATGGTGATTCCTTCCACCAGCCCCTATGTCACTGCTTGACACAGTAATGGCTTAGAGGCCAATGGAAGGAACCAGTAGTAGTATAGTAAAAGGGAAAGTGAGCGCTCTCTAAATAGCAGCTGTAGCTGTAGCAGGTAACCAATAATAAAAACCTCAATAATAGTCAAATAAGAAAGTGCAGCGCTTAAAATTGAATCAATATATCATGAGAAATAGTCCACATAAGATAAATAAAATTATATTAAATGAATGTCAGCTAAACGGTATTAGTCCATAAGTGACAATCTGTGCAGGTATATGGTGAACGGCAGAGCAATACTTCAGTGCTGGTGCTCCAAAATAGTGGGGTAAGAATACGCACTCACCAGATGCATAATGGTAATACGCATTAAATCAATCAGTGGCAGTCCCCTTTAGGAATAGGATATGAGCCAGGCCAAGGATAATCCTCCCTCTGGAAAGTGGTGGTGCATCAGAAACTCCCAGGTAATATGGGATCCAATCAGCCAGAGGTCCCCTTTAAGGGATGGGTGGGTTTAGAAGCCTGTGGGACAGGAACTCCCTCCTCTGGGTACTGCGGTGGATCGGGTGGGCTCTATAAATCAATTGCTCCACATAGGGAGACATAAAAAGTGCCCATAGTGTACCAGGTAATTGTAAAAATAATTTATTCCAGAATTTGCAAATCCACATAAAACCGATATAAAGTGACACAGTGTTTAAAAAACGGACTGACCGTCCATAAGCAAAGATGGCCGCCGGACCTTCATGAGACTCCGGTGGTGTGACATCACGGCGTATTGGCTCCTCCTTACGTGTTTTGTGTGCACGGTCATCTTCAGAGGGGATGCCAATTTGGCGCACAAAATGCACAAGGAGGAGCCAATACGCCGTGACGTCATGCCGCCGGAGCCATTCACCATATACCTGCACAGATTGTCACTTATGGACTAATACCGTTTAGCTGGCATTCATTGAATGGAAGGAACCAGACCACTTGGTGGGGGACCAGAAACCCGACACATGTGGAACTGTGCCCAGATGAAGAGGGTACTCTAAGAACTGTAGCTCCTGGCGTGGACTGTGGAAGGGGTAAATATAATACCTCTCTTTTGCAGGTAAAATTTTGTTCTAATTTAATATTTTGTAAAAGGGTCATTTTAAAGTGTCCCTATTAGTTATCCCCTTCAGCTGACAGAAAGCTACTCTCAGATGCTGAAAAGGAACTTTTAACCTAAACATGTACCGTAGGAGATATTTACATGTGTAGCAGCTGGTGTCGTCACTGGCACATGAGCAATGTGCTCTCAATGGACGGCACACTAGAGTATGCCGTTGTCAGGAGCGTGCAGCACTTCCTGCTCCATCACAGCTGCTGGTCTCATTCTAGCACCCTGGTTTTGGCTATGATGCACTCTCCCTGTCTGTCCACCTGCGAGGTGATTGATGTGGCCAGTCTCTGGGTGGAGACAACACCTGATTTAAGCCAGCCAAGCCTGCAGTCTCATGCTTGTGATATTGTGTTTGTATCACATGCTCTAAGCTCTTCTCGGCCTTTTGGCTAAGATCAAGTGTAGTATCTGTTCTTATCAGTGTCCAGTGGGGGTGCGACCATTCTAGTTTACGGGGGGATGGTTGTTGTACAGTACCCTCACTGGTATGATGGGGGTCCGGAAGGCTAGTACCGGAGGGACAGAAACCAGGGAGCGCCATGATTCGTTCTGGGGCCTTGGGAGTAATTCCTCTGGGGAGACCGGAAAGACCCAGTTCCTCCTGGTTTGAGCATGCTACCTTGGTCTGGCCTGGGGCTGAGGAGGCAAAAAGTCCGCAAACTCAGTGCCCCCTGAGGAGACGCGCTCAGGGGTGTCACTAGTAACACTTGGGTGTGGGACCCCACGGTGTGAAGATGACACATGGCCACTGTTTTTTTACACTCTTTTTTGCACAGCGCCCTAAGGACCAGGTCTTTTGGCTAAGTCCAGGGCAATTTTTGCTACGGGCCTCAGGGCCTGGTCTGTGCACCACGGTACCACTTTTTTATTTTTATTCTATTTATTTATTCACTCCCACGTTTTTGTCACTTTTTGCTTTCTTATGTGTGTGTTTTTTCACGGATGGAGGGTGTGGGTCCTCGGGCCTTACCTGAAGTCTAGGGGGAGGATGTGTGGCCATACGGTTCCTTCCTCCCCTGATCCCTAGGGGGTTTTCTCTTCGGGAGAACCCCCTGCCTAGTACTGGATGTCCGGCTTCGGCTGGGCATAAGGAACGGTGGTCCACCAGGCCTTTTGGCCAGGAGGACCAAATGGGAACCTTGTCCCTGTCAGGAGCTTCGTGCCCCGGGGGATCGGGTGAACGGTCCAGCCCTTTCGGGGGTAGGACAAACACACCCCTAAGTGCACGTTTTTCGTGTGTGTGTTTCTGCACTTGCACTTTTTTGCGGACACTTACGGGTTTTTTTCGTTACAGTCTCACGTTTGCGGACTTAAAAAAAAAAAAAAAAAAAAAAAAAAACATGCTCTAAGCTCTCTATTTGTCTGCTCTGTTCCTGCACCTGATAGATTGGATTCCCTCGTTGACAACCTCAGATCAGATATTGACTACTCTGTGAACTCTGCCAGCCTTTTGACTACGGATTGACCCTGACTATTCTGAACCTTGCCTGCTTGTACCTGGACTGTCACTGAACCACTCTGCCTGTCTGCGAACCACAAGTACCTGTTTGCTGTACACAGTTTGTGCCTGCCTCGGTGTGGTAGCCACGCACTAAAGCATTGTGTATAGGTTCTGGGGGCAAACGAGTACCGGTAGGCCTGCTTGCCTTATGACAAAGGGGGCTGCTACAGGTGAAGAACCTAGAAGTCAGCTATAGCCAGCTGTAGTGTCTGACCACCTGTGTTAGGGGTAAGCTTGACAGCCGTCCATTGAGGGAGCTGAACTGTGACTGTGACTCCTGCGCTCATGCAGGGAAATTACGTTGATTTGGCCATTCAAATAGCCAGAGCCCACAAACCCAGAAGGAAGACCGGGTGAAGATGATGTCCATGTCAGTGGTGACAGCACACCTCTGGAGGGATCTGTTTTTTAGATGCATACTAGCACATTATGACATTACCTATAGGCAGGCACAGACTGACCATTTGGAAACTCGGGCACTACCCGAGGGCCCGGGGTCAGTAGGGGGCCCCATGAGATGCCCCTGGTACGTTTTTCATAGGCTTTTTTGAGTTTGGGCAAGGACACAGGGGCCCCATGATTCCCTATTGCCCGGGGGCCCCATGAGTTGTCAGTCTGCCCCTACCTATAGGGGACCAGGTTTTTTATTAACCCAGTTTACTACCCCTATAAGTATACTACTGACCTTATATTATTTTACTGGTGAGTTTTACCATTATTGAACTTCTCAAAAAGCCATGCAAAATACAGGCAGTAACCAATCAGATTTCAGTTTGCATTATGGCTGAACTCCAGATATTATTTTTATTGCATATTTACAGTGGTCCAGCTTGGCACAATGTATGTATGCATATCCCATACCTGACGGGCTGCTGTGGAAGCTGACAATTATTGTAGTAGTTAGTGCTACTACAGTGATAACCACAATCTTCCCGGTACTGTGCCAAGCGGCTGCCCTCTGTGCACTGATCACAGAGGGCTGTGTGCTTGGCAAAGCTTCCATTCATAGAACAGCTTGTATTTTTTTCAGTGAATACAAGTTTTTTTCTGATTGGATGGGGTGGGAATAAGGACATCGCCGCTTCTCCCCGTTTATGTCATCTAATTAGTTAAACGTCTTGTATAAACTGAAAAAAAGAGTACAAGGCTCTTTGTGAATAGCAGGAGAGCAGAATGAGCGACCCACCGCCTAAGGTCAGTGTGCACAGGGGAAGTTGCTCAACACAGACCCTGGAGGGATGCCGCTATCACTGGAGTACACACTGATTTCTAGAGTGATTATCAGCTTTCCAAGTACACCCCAAGGTATGAGATATGCAAACTCCAAGTTTGACCAATGTAAGTATGCAATACAGGTCATACCTGGAGGTCAGCTTTACGTTTATGCTGGTGGACCAGAAAATGTTGGTTTATCATTGGTTGCTGCCTTGTTGGTCTGGATGACATTGAAGTAAATGGGTACTTTACAGGTTTTGGTGACAAAAGGCAATGTGGGAGGGTAGCCAGCCCAAAATTCACTTTCTGATTATAAAATGGAAAAAAACTGAAGTCCAGCAATATTGCAGTGTGACTTTTGCATCATTAAAAAATGCTGCTTCAAATATAATTCACTCTATTCTTCAAAAAAGGGAAAAAAATGACAAAAACACAGAGCAGATAAGAAAATATTGCATTCTGCATAAGCCACTTGCGCCCCCATATGGCACTCTTACCAAACTACATGATAGGGTTTAAAGTGTTACTAAACCCAGGTCCCTGCATTATTATTATTATACAGGATTTATATAGCGCCAACAGTTTGCGCAGCGCTTTACAAAATGAACATTACAGTTACAATATAATTTGGCACAAGAGGAAACAGAGGGCCCTGCTCATTAGTCCTTACAATCTAGGAGATTCACTCTATCTGGTCTCCCACAGCACACAGAACATGGAAATGTAATTATTTTAGTAAATATAAACTGCTAAATACCTTTTCTCATCAGCAGTTAGAGCAGTCTTGTGACTTCAGCAGAGCACTGGTTAAAGCTTGTAGGAGACGTTTTCTTTCTGCTCTAAGAGGATACAGAACCCCTGACCTTTGTCTGGACAGTGCTGATTGGCCCTGTGCTGATTACATGCACTCTCCCAAGAAAAAAAAAAAACCTCTCTAGCAATACACACCAAACTGAGCATGTGCAGAGAGTCTCCACAGGATGTGATGAGAGCCAGAGCCAGCACTCCTGCCCCCTCCCCAGTCTTGTACTCCAGTGATAAAAAAGCATGCAACAAGTAAAGTCACAGAAAAGTCAAAGTTTTGGCATTTTGGGTCAGTGGTTCAGTAAACATTGAAGTCTTTGGATCAGAATAAAAGCATGCCATCTAGCACTTGGAGACCTACTGCACTATTGGAGGCTTTCTCTGGGCTCGTCATTCCCTTGGGAGCCCCTTTTTGAAGGTTTCTGTGACTTGGATTGGTGTGTGACCCTCCCCCTGGTGGCTGTGACTGGCATATCTGGAGATTAAAGGGTATACCTAGATCAGTGGTTCTCAACCTTTCTAATGCCGCGACCCCTTAATACAGTTCCTCATGTTGTGGTGACCCCCAACCATAAAATTATTTTCGTTGCTACTTCATAACTGTAATTTTGCAGTGAGAGGAGTAGTGCCACATCACTGATGTCAGTGGGAGGAATAGTGTCCCATCGTTGGTATCAGTGGGATGAATAGTGCCCCATCGTTGGTATCAGTGGGATGAATAGTGCCCCATCGTTGGTATCAGTGGGAGGAATAGTGTCCCATCATTGGCATTAGTGGGAGGAATAGTGTCCCATCATTGGTATCAGTGGGAGGAATAGTGTCCCATCATTGGCATTAGTGGGAGGAATAGTGCACCATCATTGGCATTAGTGGGAGGAATAGTGTCCCATCATTGGCGTCAGTGGGGAATAGTGCCCCATCATTGGGTCAGTGGGAGGAATAGTGCCCCATCATCAGTGGGCGAATAGTGCCCCTTCATTGGTATTAGTGGGAGGAATAGTGCCCCATCATTGGTATCAGTGGGAGGAATAGTGCCCCATCATTGGTATTAGTGGGAGGAATAGTGCCCCATCATTGGTATCAGTGGGAGGAATAGTGCCCCATCATTGGTGTCAGTGGGAGGAATAGTGCCCCATCATCATTGGTATCAGTGGGGAGGAATAGTGCCCCATCATTGGTGTCAGTGGAGGAATAGTGCCCCATCATTGGTGTCAGTGGGAGGAATAGTGCCCCATCATTGGTGTCAGTGGGAGGAATAGTGCCCCATCAGTGGGAGGAATAGTCATGGTGTGTGGGAGGAATAGTGCCCCATCATTGGTGTCAGTGGGAGGAATAGTGCATCATTGGTATCAGTGGGAGGAAATAGTGCCCCATCATTGGTGTCAGTGGGAGGAATAGTGCCCCATCATTGGTGTCAGTGGGAGGAATAGTGCCCCATCATGGGTGGTCAGTGGGAGGAATAGTGCCCATTGTGGGTGTCAGTGGGAGGAATAGTGCCCCATTGTGGGTGTCAGGGGGTGTGCCCCATTGGTGTCAGTGGGAGGAATAGTGCCTCATCATTGGTGTCAGTGGGAGGAATAGTGCCCCATCATTGGTATCAGTGGGAGGAATAGTGCCCCATCATTGGTGGGTGTCAGTGGAGGAATAGTGCCCCATCATTGGGTGTCAGTGGGAGGAATAGTGCCCCATCATTGGTATCAGTGGGAGGAATAGTGCCCCATCATTGGTATCAGTGGGAGGAATAGTGCCCATCATTGGTGTCAGTGGAAGGAATAGTGCCCCATCATTGGTGTCAGTGGGAGGAATAGTGCCCCATCATTGGTGTCAGTGGGAGGAATATAGTGCTCCATCATTGGTGTCAGTGGGAGGAATAGTGCCCCATCATTGGTGTCAGTGGGGGGATAGTATCATTGGTGTCAGTGGGGGGAATAGTGCCCCATCATTGGTGTCAGTGGGAGGAATAGTGCCCCATCAATTGGTGTCAGTGGGAGGATTAGTGCCCCATCATTGGTGTCAGTGGGAGGAATAGTGCCCCATCATTGGTGTCAGTGGGAGGAATAGTGCCCCATTGTGGGTGTCAGTGGGAGGAATAGTGCCACATTGTGTGTCAGTGGGAGGAATAGTGCCCCATCATTGGTGTCAGTGGGAGGAATAGTGCCCCATCAGTGGAATATCATTGGTGTCAGTGTGCCCCATCATTGGTGTCAGTGGGAGGAATAGTGCCCCATCATTGGTGTCAGTAGCCCCATCATTGGTGTGGTGGGAGGAATAGTGCCCCATCATTGTGGGTGTCAGTGGGAGGAATAGTGCCCCATCATTGGTGTCAGTGAATAGTGCCCCATCATTGGTATCAGTGGGAGGAATAGTGCCCCATCATTGGTGTCAGTGGGAGTGAGGAATGTGCCCCATCATTGGTGTCAGTGGGGGAATAGTGCCCCATCATTGGGGTCAGTGTGGTGGGGGGAATAGTGCCCCATCATTGGTGTCAGTGGGGGGGGGAATAGTGACCCATCATTGGTGTCAGTGGGGGGGGGAAATAGTGTCCCATCGTTGGTGTCGGTGGGGGGAGGAATAGTGCCCCATCGTTGGTGTCGGTGGGGGGAGGAATAGTGCCCCATCGTTGGTGTCGGTGGGGGGAGGAATAGTGCCCCATTCTTGGTGTCAGTGGTGGGGGAGGAATAGTGCCCCATCGTTGGTGTCAGTGGGGGGAGGAATAGTGCCCCATCGTTGGTGTCAGTGGGGGGAGGAATAGTGCCCCATCGTTGGTGTCAGTGGGAGGAATAGTGCCCCATCGTTGGTGTCAGTGGGAGGAATAGTGCCCCATCGTTGGTATTAGTGACACCAATGATGGGGCACTATCCCTCCCACTGACACCAATGATACTTACCTTGCTGACTCCTGCTCCAGCCTGGGCTCGCTCTCTCCCTCTCCCATCTACAGCCTGCATACCTGGCTGCAGCAGCAAAATTTGCACTTACCTGTCAGCTGTCTTCCTTCTCTGGCCTCTCTCTTCACTCGCTCCTGCAGCTCCCTCGATCTTCTTTGATCTCCGCGCGCTGCCGCTCGGCTCCTCCTCTCCAAGCTCCACCTCCTCGCCGGTGATTGGCCGCCTGTGTGCCTCTCCTGAGCTACAGTTCCGGTGGCCAATCAGCAGCAAGGAGGCGGAGCTGTTGAGTGATCCCGGAGGTGTGGCCAGGTTACAGGGGCAGCATATCATCCCGCCCACAGATCGCCTGAGACAGGAGCGGTGTCTCGGTTCCTAAGACCATCGGAAATATGTGTTTTCTGATGGTCTTAGGCGACCCCTGTGAAATGGTCGTTCGACCCCCAAAGGGGTCGCGACCCCCAGGTTGAGAACCGCTGACCTAGATGGATGACACCTAGTGGCCTACACGCTGATGATATCTATTCCTATGGTATTACACGTCCCGAGTGGAGCAGGTCTTATATGCTCCATGCACAGTAATTATGCTATCTGGTTAGTGCAATGTTTGTCTATCTTCACGAGCACAAAAGTCACAGATTTCCTCTACTGCGGATTCATTAATGCTTGCACACAACACTTCATTGTGTCACTACTAATGGACTCAGTTTTTATATAATGTAGTGCAAGTTTTATTTTATTTTATTCATTTACTAGCGCTGCATATTTATATATTTATGATTCTCCACACGATATGTCTTATCAGGAGATAAGAGGGGGACACTGGAAGAAGGGGAGGATCAGAGAAGACAGGATCAAACATCCTTTTTACACACTATATATATATTTAATCAGAGTATAGCATCAAGTCAATGAAGCTCCTGGGATATTGATCTGGTCAGTTAAGGAGCAGAGGGGGTTGTTAATCAGTTTCAGCTGATTTGGTGTTAATTAAATTAACAACAGGTGCACTAAATGGGCAACAATGGGACGACCCCTAAAACAGGAATGGATTTACAGGTGGAGGCCACTGACATTTTTTTCCCTACTTATCTTTTCTGACTGTTTTCACTAGTTTTGCATTTGGCTAGGGTGAGTGTCATTACTGGTAGCATGAGGTGATACCTGGACCCTACAGAGGTTGCACAGGCAGTCCAACTCCTCCAGGATGGCACATCAATACGTGCCATTGCCAGAAGGTTTGCTGTGTCTCCCAGCACAGTCTCAGGAGAATGGAGGAGATTCCAGGGGACAGGTAGTTACTCTAGGAGAGCTGGACTGGGCCGTAGAAGGTCCTTAACCCATCAGCAGGACTGGTATCTGCTCCTTTGTGCAAGGAGGAACAGGATAAGCACTGCCAGAGCCCTAAAAAAAATGACCTCCAGCAGGCCACTGGTGTGAATGTCTCTGACCAAACAATCAGCAACAGACTTCATGAGGGTGGCCTGATGGTCAGACGTCCTTTAATGGGCTCTGTACTAACTGCCCAACACCATAGAGCTCCATTGGCATTTGCCATTGAACACCAGAATTGGCAGGTCCACCACTGGCGTCCTGTGCTTTTCACAGATGAGAGCAGGGTCACCCTGAGCACATGTGACAGACATGAAAGGGTCTGGAGAAGCCGTGGAGAACGTTATGCTGCCTGTAACATCGTTCAGCATGACCATTTTGGTGGTGGGTCAGTGATGGTCTGGGGAGGCATATCCATGGAGAGACGCACAGACCTCTACAGGCTAGACAATGGCACCCTGACTGCCATTAGGTATCGGGATGAAATCCTTGAACCCATGTGGTGAGAGTATGCAGGTAGTTCCTGGAGGATGAAGGAATTGATAACATTGAATGGCCCCCACACTCGCCTGACATAAATCCAATAGCACACCTCTGGGATGTCATGTTTCGGTCCATCTGGCACCCCCAGGTTGCACTCCAGAATGTCCAGGAGCTCAGTGATGCCCTGGTCCAGATCTAGGAGGAAATACCCCAGGACACCATCCGTCATATCATTAGAAGCATGCCCCAACGTTGTCAGGCAGATTACAAGCACGTGGGGCCATACAAACTACTGAGGACCATTTTGAGTTGCTGAAATTAAATTTCAGCAAAATAGATTAGCCTGCTACATCATTTTTTCACTTTGATTTTCGGGGTGTCTTTGAATTCAGTCCTCTGTAGGTTGATAATTTTCATTTCCATCAAACGATGGGGCATCCTTACATTCCTAACATTACCCAGTCCATATCAGTATAGATATCCAGCATGATATTTTCCCCCATTGAGATCTGATGTATTTTCAAAAGTGTTCCTTTCATTTTTTTGAGCATTGTATATTTAACTACCAAGTTTACCCACACTCTAATTAATGATGAATAATTTGTTTAAATATTTAAAAGTTTGATTTGTTCAGCATTATCTAGTGTATTTTTTATCTTCAAATTATTATAAATAACAAATACCCATAAAAAAAGTACACATAATAATTAATTTTTTTAGGTCGTTTAGTTGAATTGAATTAAGATCTTCCAATGAAGACATTGTTTTGGTGCGAACTGTCTAAGAGGGAGATTTCCTTCACTCTGGAGTTGCATCTGAAGAACAGGAAAAGAAGGGAAATCTCCTCAATGAGACACAGATGGCTAATAAAACAATGACGGGTTATAATCATTCCCTACTCTCTCCCAATTTTAAAAAGTGGATTTAGGTATAATTTAAGTGCAAACTGAATTGCTTATGACAACCAATGATAATCCGTATAGTACTGGAATGAGTTTAATAAAGTGATAGTTTATGGTTGGTTCAATAGACTTGGCACTTAACACCTTGTGCTGTTTATGAAAAAGCCAGTTAATGACTTACTACCTATGTGGTAATAAAATTACGCATACGTTCTCTATATGCACTAACCTTCAGAACTGGCCATACTCTACATTATAGAGAAAATATGAAGCCCCCATTTTTATACATAATGCCCAATGTTTGTGGACGCTTGACAACCACAACTATACTGTATGCCCAAAAGTATGTGGACTGCCGTCCAAATTATTGTGCTCAGGGGTTCCTAGTGATATCTACTGTTAATGCTACAGCTTACATACAAAGATATTTTGGACATTTGTCCACTTTCAATGTTATGACAAAAGTTTGGGAAAAGCCCTCTTCTGTTACAGCGTTTCGGTATTGAGAAATTCAGGTGGCCTGCCAGACCTTTGGCCTCAACCCCAACAAACACCATTAGAATGAATCAGTACCTCAAATGACACAAATTCCAACTCTCCACAATCTTGTAGAAAGCCATCCAAGAAGATTGGAGGCTATTATTGCCCAAAGGGGGACAAACACCATATTAATACCCATGGTTTTGGAATAGGATATCAAACAAGTTCATATAGGTGTGATGGTCACTTGTTCACAACCTTTTGTACATAGCAGGGGCGGACTGACCATTTGAGCACTCGGGCAGTGCCCGAGGGCCCAGGGTCAGTAGGGGGTGCCATGAAATGCCCCTGGTACCTTTTTATAGGCTTTTTTGGGTGTGCTTTGAGTGTGGGCAAGGACACAGGGGCCCCATGATCCCCTATTGCCCGGGGGGCCCATGAGTTGTCAGTCCAATTATGGTACATAGAGAATAGTCACCAATACTTTGAGTTCAGGGACTGTTTCAGGCCAGATCTAGACTAATAAATGTAAGCTATCACACTGAGCAGGGTTGCTAATCATCTATAAATTTATTGACAGTTTTGTAAAAATCGTCTGATTTTTGCACTCTCCATAAATGTCCATTACAGACTGCATCTGTACGTAAAAAATAAAATGTTTTTTAGACTACTTCCAAACTGCACATGCGCAGTCCCGAAGCCGGCCGGGCTCAGGTAGAGCTCGAGTGGGCTTAAATGGACTTTAGACGACTTTCCCCTTTACATCAGGGTCCACAGAGTTTCCCCTGTAGAGGGGAACCCTGTGAACTCTAATGTAAAGGGGAACTCTGTGGACTCTGATGTAAGTGAGAAGTTTGTGGACTGTGATATAAAGGAGAACTCTGGAGTCTGATGTAAAGGGGAACTCTGTGGACTATGATGTAAAGGGAAGCTCTGTTGACTCTTGTGTGGCGGGAAAGGGGGGCTCTGGTGAGAAAAGACCACCTTAGATTAGAGTTTCCCTTTACACCAGAGTCCATAGCATTCCCTGTTACATCAGCCTCCACAGATTTCTCCTTTACATCACAGTCCACAGTGTTCTGTTTTTACATCAGGGTCCGCACAGTTCCCTTTTACATCAGGGTCCGCACAGTTCCCTTTTACATCGGGGTCCGCACAGTTCCCTTTTACATCAGGGTCCGCACAGTTCCCTTTTACATCAGGGTCCGCACAGTTCCCTTTTACATTAGGGTCCGCACAGTTCCCCTTGTACTGTAAAGTGGAATCCTGCAGACTCTGATGTAAGGGGAAACTCTGTGCTGGGTTATATTACCCTGACCTTTTATGTAAATGAAGAAATATGTTTTTTGCCTTTTGTTATACCTCAAACACATTGCTAATAGCACTAGCTGCATGGTTCAGCTTAAAGATTGACATTTGCACTGTTTTGCAATGAAAATGGTCATTTTATGTACTTTTTTGAAGTGTGAGTAAAACATTTGGCTCTGTCAGTAAATGTCATAAGTTATGTCAGTAAAACATTGGTTGTGTCAGTAGATTTTTGGGTGTCCTGTAAGTAAATTCCACTTTGGGAGGTTGACAACACTGACATCAAGCATCATTTATACCATGTTAAGTATAATGACAGCAGTAACATGCACTGGCTAAAAAAAAAATTTCTTGTTCACACACAGAGCTTCTCTATCATGTTAGAAAACCTTTGAACCCGCTGAGTTCTTGTTTCCTTTCCACCTTTTGTCAATAGTGTGAAATATCCATATCTTGGTTTAATCAAGGAGAGAAGATGCAACAGGTCATATAACTGTGCAATTCAAGGGGTGGGCATATTATTGACTCTTGGGAACAGACCTATCTATGTGTTACATAGTTAGTCTGGCTGAAAAAAAGATAAAAGTCCATCCAGTTCAACCATTAAAAAAAAAAAAGTTATAATCCTATACCCACAGTTGATCCAGAGGAAGGCAAAAAACCTCAGCAAAACATGAACCAATTTGCTCCTGCAGGGAAAAAAATTCCTTCCTAGTCCCCGAGAGGCAATCGGATATTCCCTGGATCAACTTTACCTATAAATGTTAGTATCCAGTTATATTCTGTGTATCTAAGACACAATCCAGGACTTTTTTAAAGCAATCCACTGAGCTGGCCAGAACCAACTCTTGAGGGAGTCTATTCCACATTTTCACAGCTCTCACTGTGAAGAAACCTTTCCATGTTTGCAGATTAAGTTTCTTTTCCTTCAGACATAAACAGTGCCCCCTTGTCCTCTGTGATGACCTCAGGGTGAATAACTCTACACCGAGTTCACTATTTGAACCACTGATGTATTTATACATGGAGATCATATCCCCCCTTATGTATTATACATGGTGATCATATCCCCCCTTATGTATTATACATGGAGATCATATCCCCCTTATGTATTATACATGGTGATCATACCCCCCCTTATGTATTATACATGGTGAGATCATATCCCCCCCTTATGTATTATACATGGAGATCATATCCCCCCTTATGTATTATACATGGAGATCATATCCCCCCTTATGTATTATACATGGAGATCATATCCCCCCTTATGTATTATACATGGAGATCATATCCCCCCTTATGTATTATTTACATGGAGATCATATCCCCCCTTATGTATTATACATTGGTGATCATATCCCCCCTTATGTATTATACATGGAGATCATATCCCCCTTATGTATTATACATGTGATCATATCCCCCCTTATGTATTATACACGGAGATCATATCCCCCTTATGTTATTATACATGGAGATCATATCCCCCCTTATGTATTATACACGGCGATCATATCCCCCTTATGTATTATTCATGGAGATCATATCCCCCTTATGTATTATACATGTGATCATATCCCCCCCTTAGGTATTCTACATGGAGATCATATCCCCCCCCCCTTATGTATTATACATGTTGATCATATCCCCCCTTATTATTACATGTTGATCATATCCCCCTTATGTATTATACATGGAGATCATATCCCCCCTATGTATTATACATGGGAGATCATATCCCCCTTATGTATTATACATGGAGATCATATCGGCCCCCTTTAGGTATTATACATGGAGATCATTATTCCCCTTTATGTATTATACATGGAGATCATATCCCCCTTATGTATTATACATGGTGATCTTATCCCCCCCCTTATGTATTATACATGGTGATCATATCCCCCCTTATGTATTATACATGGAGATCATATCCCCCCTTATGTATTATACATGGAGATCATATCCCCCTTATGTATTATACACGGTGATCATATCCCCCTTATGTATTATACATGGTGATCATATCCCCCTTATGTATTATACATGGAGATCATATCCCCCCTTATGTATTATACATGGTGATACATATCCTCCTTATGTATTATACAGGTGATCATATCCCCCCTTATGTATTATACATGGTGATCATATCCCCCCTTATGTATTATACATGGAGATCATATTCCCCCCTTATGTATTATACATGGAGATCATTATCCCCCTTATGTATTATACAAGGAGATTATATTCCCCCCTTTATGTATTATACATGGAGATCATATCCCCCTTATGTATTATACATGGAGATCATATCTCCTTATGTATTATACATGGAGATCATATCCCCCCCCTTATGTATTATACATGGTGATCATATCCCCCTTATGTGTTATACATGGAGATCATATCCCCTTATGTATTATACATGGAGATCATTTTTATCCCCCCTTATGTATTATACATGGAGATCATATCCCCCCTTATGTATTATACCCCCCTTATGTATTTACATGTGATCACATCCCCCCTTATGTATTATACAAGGATTATCCACCCCTTATGTATTTACATGGGACTGAAGCATATCCCCCTTATGTATTATTACAAGGAGATCATATCCCCCCTTCCCCTTATGTATTATACATGGTATCATATCCCCTTATGTATTATACATAGAGTTCACTAATATCCCCCCTTATGTATTATACATGGAAAATCATATCCCCCTTTTGTATTATACATGGTGTTCATATCCCCCTTTTATGTGGTTATACATGGAGATCCATATCCCCCTATATGTATTATACATGTGATCATATCCCCCCTAAAATGTATTATACATGGAGATCATATCCCCCCCCTTCATGTATTATACATGGAGTTCATATCGCATCCCTTTAGGTATTAAACATGGAGATCATATCCCCCCCCCCTTAATGTTATTAATACATTGAGATCATCATACCCCTCTATGTATTTAAACATGAGATTCATATCGCCCCCTTATAGTATTATACATGGAGATCTTATTCCCCCCCCCTTAGTGCAAATTTATAAATAAAAAAATATCCCCCTTATGGTATTCATACATGGAGATCATATGCCCACCTTATATATTCTTATACATGGAGATCATTATCCCCAGTCTGAATTTTCAATATAAGACAAAAAATCTTATTATAACTAATGGCATGGAGATATATCCCCCTTATGTATTATACAATGAGATCTTATCCCCCCCTTATGTCTTATACATGGTCTGCTTTCTTTTGATCCCCCTTATGTTTATACATGTAGATAATACCCCCCTTATTATTATTAAGGGTAAATCATATCTATACTTATTGTAAATTATAAATTTTGATTCGATATTCCACCCTTATGTATTATACATGGAGATCATTATTTATGTATTTATAACATGGAAATTAATCCTGTTAATGTATTATACATGGACGATCATATCCCCCCTTATGTATTATACATGGAGATATATCCCCCCCATTATTAATTATAAAATGCCTGACTCAGTTATCCCCCTTTATGTACTTTATACATGGAATCATATCCCCCACTTATTTAATAATACAAATCGTATACATTTTTCTCATGTGTTGTATACTCATGGGCTCAATCCCCCCTTATGTTTTAACACTGGAGATCTTATTCCCCATTTTTTATATGAATTATGCATGGATGAATCTTGTTATCCCCCTGACAAGTATTATACATGGGAGATCTACCCCCCCTTATGTATTATAAACATGGAGACTCATATCCCCCCTTATGTATTATAAACCATGGAGATAATATCCCCCCCTTATGTATTATGTTCATGGTGATCATTATCAAACCTGTTTATGTAATTATACATGGAGATCAATACCCCCCTTTGTATTATACATGGTTGATCATATCCCCCTTATTAAATTATACATGGAGATCATCATCACTCCTTATGACATTTCAACATGGAAATTCTAAATTTATTGATTCAATGTTAGTTGAAATTGCCCATTGTTCTATGTATTATACATGGTTGATCATATCCCCCCTTATGTATTGCAATACATGGAGATATATCCCTATTATGTACCTTATACAAGGCTGATCAAATTATCTATTAAACATGGAGATTCATATTCGCCCCCTTTAAATATTAAACATGGAATCATAATCCCCCCTTATGTATTATACATGAGAAAAAAAAACAAATCCTTTTTTATGTTTCTAACTTTAAGATAATACCCATTTATGTAATATACATGGTGATCATTTTATACCCCTTTTTGTATTATAATGGGAGTTCATAATTTTTTATAATGAAAAAATTATTCCCCCTTATGTATTACTAACATATATAATCATATATCAGAAAAGCCCCCTTACGAGATTATACATGGAATCATATCAAACCCTTCTTAGGTATTATACATGGGAGATCATACCCCCCCCTTTGTATTATACATGGAGACTCTATAAATCCCCTTATGTATAATATCAAGGAGATCTTATTTCCCTTTAAAGGTATTATGCATGGTAGATCATCTCCCCTTAGTATTAACAATAGCGATAGCTAATCACAATACCCCCCTTATGTATTAAACAGGGTGATAATATCCCCCTTATGTATTATAACAGGGAGATCAAATATCAGCCCCCTAAATGTATTATACAATGGAGATTCATAAAAATAATTCCACTTAAACTAAACTAAAAATGAGAGATTCATACCCCCTAAAATAAAAACTATAAATAAAAAAAATATTAACGCAAAATGTAAAATACATGGAGAACAAAAAAAGCTTATGTTTTAATTAAAACAAACATAAATCCTACTCCCCCTTCATAAATTAATAAAAAAAAACAATGAAGAAAATCATATAAAAATCTATGTATTATACAGGTGATCATTCCCCCCCATGTATTATAATGGAGTCTATTCCCCTTATGTATTTTTTTATGGTGATATATCCCCTTTGTATTTTCAGGGATCTATCCCCCCCAATTCCTTTTTTCAAAAGAGAATAAATTCATTCCCCTTTAAACTTTCTCATGTGGTCCTCCATGCTTTATCAGTTTTGTTCCCCTTTTCTGTATTTCTCCGTTCCCCAATGTTTTTTTTGGAATTGGTGCCCAAAAGGGGGGAGTTTTAAATTTACAGCCCCCCACCTGCCCAAACCGGAGGGGGGGAGCCCGCCTTACAACCCACATGGGGAAAAAAGACTATCCCCTGGGGGAAAACCCTGGACCCTTGATGTCCTAAAAAACAGCATTTTTTTGGGGACCATTGAAGGGAATTTTTACTGGATTCCCAGCACTCCCCAGACTGCGGGGGAATCAGGAAAAAAATTTTATAAAACGTCAAAAAAATTTTGCGGGGTTTGGTGAGTGCGCTTTTTTTTCCGCACTTTATATCACAGCACCTTACTAATGGGAAAGGATACAGTCACATGGAGACCTAAAGTCTTTTAAATAAGTAAACCTAAGGAATGTTTATCTAACGATTTTTGATCAGTACTATTTCCCCCCTGTTTTTCCCCTTTTAGCGCTGACTTTTGTTTTTACATTGTTCTTTGGGGTTTTTTTAGGGTTTTCCTGGTGACAGCGGCTATATATATATTTTTTTTTTTTTTTGTGTGGGGCTACATATATTTTGTTTTATAGATTATTGAATCTTTAAAACCACTACTCTTAAATACCATTTTTTTAGCAGTTTTCTACCCGGGAACATTCAGATTTTTCCAACCCAAGGGGATTTACCTTACACATTGCCATGTGTGGGGAACGGGTTTAAAACGCTTTTCCCAAAACCCAATTATAATTTTAATAAATTTAGAACTTTTTTGGAAGTGATTCTTATACTGGGTTAATGAAAGAAACTAGATGTGTGGAGCATTAATGAAGGGCAATCTTTTGACCTTTTGCAGGTCATGGGGAAACCCGCGGTTGGAAAAATTTGGGTCAACAAGGGGGAAGTGTACCATGTTTATATTTTTCGAAAGCCCAGACATGGGAAAGGTTTAAAATCAAAAAATTTGCATGCTCTTAGTTTTCTTTTAATTAGGGCTTTTTTTGGGGGGAATCAAAAAACTAAATAAAAAAATATGGAGCTGTGGCCAATCTCTCTGTGAACAGAACCCATGAAAAAAAAAAATAACTTTTTTTCATACCCAGCAAAAAAATAACGTATGTTGGAAAAAAATTTAAAAAAACCTAGGAAGCTTGCCAATATGTACTGAATAGTGAAAAAGGGGGCACCTGATGGTGGTTGGGCCCTTTCCCAAAAAAATCATTCCCCCGGGTTTTAACCGTTTTTAAAAATAAAGGGGGGCTTCATTTAACAAAGAAAACCCCCCTACAGTATTTTCACGGAAAAGGGAAAAAAAACAGAATTTCTTTCGCGGGGGGTCTTCCCGGGGGGATGGGGGGCAGATAGTTTGGGGCACTTCACAGCACTGTCAGGGATCATCATCAGGAGCCAAGTCCAAAACGCACGCTTTTTTCCCCCCCTTTAAACCAATAAGGATTTCAGCCAAGAAATTTAAACCCCCGCTCACAGCCACTAAAACCTGAGTCGGTGCCTTTCGCAATTTCCAAAGGGAAAACCAAAAAAATTAGGGGAAAATTTTGGAATGTTTGAGCACAAATAGTGCCCGAAATAACAGGGGTTGCCTCGGAAAAGGGATTAAAGGATGCATGGGGGAAAACTTCCAAACGAGGTTTGCAGAGAAAATAGATGAAAAGGGTTTTTTACTGCAGAGCTACCAACTGTCCCCCTAGATTTGAAAAAAATGGTTGTCCGCATTTAAAAATGTAGCACACCCCTTAGGAAAAGCTAGAGATTTGGGGGCCCTCTTTAGCAGGGGTTTTCAACCCTTTTTAATGCCGCGACCCTTAAAAAGTTCCCCCATGTTGTGGTGACCCCCCCAACCCTTTAAAAATTTTTTCATTGCTACTTCATTTAAATGTAAAATTTTTCAGTGGGAGGAGTAGTGCCATGTTTATTGGTGTCAGTGGAAGGGGTTTTGTGCCCCATGTTGGTGTCAGTGGGAGGAATAGTGCCCCATCGGGTGTAGTGGGAGGAATGTTTTCCCCCTCGTTGGTGTCCCGTGGGGGGGAATGGGGCCCCACGTTTGGGGTTTTAGTGGGAGGGAAAAGTGCCCAAAAGTTTGGGGGCAGTGGGAGGGAAAAAGTG